>CAXKVI010000001.1:102313850-102577091 GCA_964058755.1 Campiglossa producta | reverse complement strand
TGCACGTCTTTCTGAACACCGCACCCAGAACTGCCACGGATTTACAGGCAGGCACTCAACAACATCCAAATGGATATGGTGATCACTTTTATTAGCTACCGCCCGACGAATGCCGTCTGGCAACAGCAAGCCCACCGGTTGCTGCGTAGGAACCATTGTGTACAACATAAATTTTAAACTCTAGCTTTGACAGAAATGTCAAAACACACTTCCACGTCAAAGCACAATTGTCAAAACACACATTCATGTAAAAAATCTGGGTTTCTATTGTTGTTTTCGTCACGCTCGGGTTTTGTGCAGCACCGAATATCAATGAGACAGGGTTCTTGTTTGCACAAAAGTGTTGCTGTGTTGCACAACTTTTGCACTCCAGTTTCTAGAGCAACTTTTAAGCGAATCTTTCAGCTTATACTTTTATTATACTTTACATCAAAGAAAAAAAAAAACAATATAAAAAAACTTAAAACTAGTAAATTCATATATTTAATACTCCTATATTGGCAGTAAAAGCTAGTACCGTTCGAAAACATCACAGTACAGATATAATAATTTTGAGCGAGGCAGGCATATATTTTTGTTTACAAAAATAGTTCAAAAAAAAAAGATCACTAACGCGGTATAAATTAAAATTTAATTTTTTATAAATTTTAAAAGCAAAAAAAGGAGCTATAAAAAATGCCTGGGCTCCAGAGCTTAGCTCGCTGTGAACCTATCTTATTATAACAGAATGTAGTCCGTGGTCTGTTTCAAGATCGGTTATGCCATTATGGAGATAGTAGCGAATATTCCAATATACAAAAATAGTTCCTTGTTGTTGTTGTTGTAGCCATACTTTGCCCTTCCTATTCAGAAGATCCACTTATAAAGTTACGTGACATAGAGGTTGTACGGGTGTTTTCTGTCCTTTGCCGGATGGCAGTAAAAGCTAGTACCGTTCGAAAACATCACAGTACAGATATAATAATTTTGAGCGAGGCAGGCATATATTTTTGTTTACTAAAAAAGTTCAAAAAAAAAAGATCACTAACGCGGTATAAATTAAAATTTAATTTTTTTATAAATTTTAAAAGCAAAAAAAGGAGCTATAAAAAATGCCTGGGCTACAGAGCTTAGCTCGCTGTGAACCTATCTTATTATAACAGAATGTAGTCCGTGGTCTGTTTCAAGATCGGTTATGCCATTATGGAGATAGTAGCGAATATTCCAATATACAAAAATAGTTCCTTGTTGTTGTTGTTGTAGCCATACTTTGCCCTTCCTATTCAGAAGATCCACTTATAAAGTTACGTGACATAGAGGTTGTACGGGTGTTTTCTGTCCTTTGCCGGATGAATCCGGTAAGTTCCGTTACTCCCTTGCGGCACTGCCCGACTTTCTTGGGAACTATTTGCTCTAAGATGAAAAACTATAGATACCTAACCTTTATACTTGTGTCAACAAGCCTCAGCATATTTTCAAAAATGTTTAACTTGGTTTCAATACCCCTATCAATGAAATCCACTACTTTATTGCTTTGACAATTTCTTAAATTTTTTCGTTTATGAATTTACACGTACACAATACATTGACAAAAACGGTACTAGCTCATGATTCAATTATTACCAGGTTAACTCTTCCCTGACAGATTTTGTCAATTGCGGCCATCTTGCTCCCCGAAAAATTGTCATTCACATTCTGGGTAGCCTTTTAGCAAAATCATGTGAAAAAAGTAGTTTAAAATAGTAGTAGTTAGAAAAATAGTAGAGGTTGGCTTTTGGAAAATTGATTAATTTATCATTAATAACTGACTTTAAAGGTTTTCCTTCTGTGATTCGAGTAGTTATTTTCATTCTTAATCATCAGCCAATTGTGCATGAAAGAGTTGGAGATAAATTTATTGGAACTGGTTAAAGTTGGTTAGTAAAGTGGTAATACTATCCCTTTGGCAGACTTTTTCCGATAGTTTTTATGACCTGAAAAGCTTCCACGGAACTTTTAGTAAAGATTTAGGTTAAGACTGATTTACTTGAGTCGATATCCTATTCGATTTGACGTTCGATTGTATTCAACCATAAAATGCAAGTTGTTGGTTGGTCGAATTATTACTATTAACACGGTGGATCGACAAAAAAATCGACCAGGAAATCGACACTTATTTTAAGGCTGGAGTACTAGAAAACGGCTAGTCGGAGTAAATTTTAGGCTATGCAGCTTTTGTAGGGAATCCGAGTTCTTACTCTTAATATGAGGTAAAGTCTGTGAAATTTAAACTAGCGATGATAGACCTCTAGAATTTAATATTATGATCTGTAATAAAATCATCATAATTTTTGGCTCATTCGAATGTGTTAGTTCACTTTGCAATTTTTTTTTTCATTACAATTCATATCCTCATTTTTCGATTTTTCTACTACCTTTTCCTTTACGAAAGAAAAAACATTCCTACTTTTTTTTATTCCCAAACGAAACCTGTACACATTTTCATATTGGGTGTCAATAATAAACGTCAAGGGAAGAGCAAACCTTCTTATAGTTGAATCATGGTACTAGCTTGCCTCGAATTGATTTCGTAATTATAGCGGGCTACCCACCTGCCAAGAAATGTCAAACTCCATATAAAAAAACGCTCAAGAAATGGTCAAGAAACGTTTTCACACGTCAAATTTTCTTGACCCAATACTCAGTTCATAAGAAACAAGTAAGGAAGTCTAAGTTCGGGTGAAACCGAACATTACATACCCAGCTGTGCACATAAAGTGGGCGTGATCGTTCACCGATTTTTCTTATTTTCTGTGGTAGTACTCTACATAAACATAACATGCCTGGTACCTAGTTTCGTAAATCTATCTCACACCGTTCTGAAGTTGTTAGCAGTCGAATTTAAAAATTGCTTGACTCATAAGTGGGCGGTGCCACGCCCACTTTCCAAAATTTTGAAAAAATTATGTAAAGAATATGAAAGTTGATGTATGTACCAAATTATATTATTATAGCGAAATCAGTTAATTAGATATGGACTTTTCAATATTTCCACCTCCTTTCAATATAACTTTTATGAAAAAGTAGGCGTGGTCGCGAAGCGATTTCGTTTATTTTCTATAGCTGAATTTACCACAACAATAGTATGTCCTCTACGAAATTTCGTTATACTAGCATAAACTGTTCTGAAGTTATTAAGAGTCAAAATTTTAAAATTTCTTCAAATATACGTGGGCGGTACCACGCCCCCTTTTCAAAAATGTTTATAAAATCGGCCTTAGAACATCTAAATCAATACATATTGCAAATTTTATCATTGTAGCTGCTTCTAATATTGAATTAACCCATTTTATACGTTTTTCGAAATTTTCGATATCGAAAAAGGGGCGTGGTTATGGTCCGATTTTACCCATTTTCAATAGCAATCTATTCTGAACCCAAATAAGTACGCATGCCAAATTTGGTGAAGATATCTCATTATTTGCTCAAGTTATCGTGTTAACGGACAGACGGACGGACAGACGGACGGACATGGCTCAATCAAATTTTTTTTCGATCCTGATCATATTGATATATGGAAGTCTATATCTATCTCGATTCCTTTATACCTGTACAACCAACCGTTATCCTAACAAAGTTATAATACCCTGTGTACAAGTACAGCTGGGTATAAAAATACAGCACTTTTCGACAGTTGGCAACGCCGGTTTACCTCAAGAAATAAATAAGCTCGTATATATTTCTTGAGGTAAACGTGCAGATCCACGGCAAAGGTGAGTACATATTTCGCTAAACTTATTTTATGCATTCTTATAAGAGTAATTTGAAAAAAAATGGAAAATTTGGTAAACGTCAAAATTTCTTGACCAGGCACAAGAAATATATGCTCGTTTTTTTCTTGAGGCATTTCTTGGCAGGTGGGTAGCCCGCTTATTATACATTGAGGAGATACCTTGCTGCTAAAAACCCCCGATAATTTTTCATATATACATAGATACAAATCAAATACCTAATAACGCAAACCCTTACACCCATTCGGTCGAAGTCATGCTTAAAATATGTCAGAAGTCATAGTTTCGTATGATTCTAGGGAAAAAAAAATATTGAAACAAATGTGTTACGTGCGGCCAATGGCAATGGCGGGATGCTCGCACGTAATGTGATAAGGAAATGGAATGGAAATAATTACAAAGTGCACAATAAATTATTATATGGAAATTTAAGTGGTTGTTGTTGTTGTTGTAACGATGTGTAGTCCTGCCCAACGCGTATTTTTCATTAACCTAATTGTCATCAATATCTTCTAACGGGAGTCCAAGGAAACTAGCAGTTTCAATAGGATTGGACCAAAGAGAGATGGGTGTTAGAAGAGTGGGCTCAAATGAGCAAGAAAATAAGTGATTGGTATTGTGGGGGGACGAGCCGCATGCCGGACATACATTCGGCACATCAGGGTTCAGTCTAGATATGTAGGAGTTTAACCTGCTACAATATCCAGAGCGTAATTGAGCCAGAGTGACCCTTGTCTCTCGAGGAAGATGACGCTCCTCTTCAGAAATGCCAGGTGTTGCGGCATGTAAGACATTGTTTAGCGGACAGAGCGCAGAGTAATGGCCAACAGACGTTGTATGGATATGCCCCAAGGCCTGTTTGTGCACCTGTAGATCAAACGGCGTTGTTATATAGTGACGGATCTCATCAAAATGTTTACGTAGATGCGACCTTATGGTCCTAGGAGGCGGAATGAGTTCAAGCAGTTGTCTACCGGGATGCTGTGGTTTACAGCAGTTCAGTAGGTACTGCTTGTTTAGCATTTCATTATGCTCCCTAACTGGAAGCATTTCCACCTCATTATGTATATGAGATATAGGTGACATAAGGACGCACCCCGTAGCGGTTCTGAGCGCGGTGTTTTGACAGGCCTGAAGCTGATTCCAGTGAACGTCTGCAAGCCCCGGCGACCATATCGGCGACACATAGTTCAGGATCGGCCGAACCATTGCCTTGTACGTTACCAATAACGTTTCTTTGTCTTTACCCCAAGTACTGCCGGCTAGTGACTTGAGGATTTTGTTGCGGCTCTGTAATTTTGAGACAATTGCAGCTGAATGGGCAGCGAAAGTGTGCATGGTGTCAAAAGTCACTCCTAAAATTTTTGGGTGAGCGACAGTAGGTATTTTATGATCACCTACATAGATTTCTAGTTCCATGCCAACCTGCGCCGTCCACGTCGTGAATAAGGTCGCCGAAGACTTTGTTGGCGACAATGTCAAGGTTCGGGCAGTGAAGAACTCGACTAGAGAGGGGAGATAACCATTTATTTTGGAGCACAGCTCATCAACGGAAGTACCAGTTGCCAATATCGTGCAATCGTCTGCGTAAGAAACAATCGTAACTTCTTCTGGTGGAGGAGGAAGCTTCGAAATATAGAAGTTAAACAATAACGGGGAGAGGACACCACCCTGTGGTACCCCTTGTTTTATCTTCCTGGCTTTAGATTTTTTGTTTCTAAATACAACAGACGACCGACGACCACTGAGATAATTGGCGGTCCAACGCTTTAGACAGGGGGGGAGTGACGAGTCTTCCAAATCAGCTACAAGTTGCCCATGATTTACTGTGTCAAAAGCTTGACTCAAATCAAGTGCAACTAGAACCGTCCTGTCATTAGGCCTATTTTGATTAAAATCGGCAGTTATCTGAGTGTTTATGACATTTAGAGCAGATGTTGTGCTCCTACCTTTCCTGAAGCCATGTTGGTGCTCGGCTAACATCAAGTGTGATGTGTAGAGCGGGAGTAGGACCGCCTCAAGTGTCTTTACTACTGGCGAGAGGAGTGATATCGGGCGATATGACTCCCCAACGTTAGCTGGCTTGCCAGGCTTTAGTAGTGGGATCACAGTTGCCTGCTTCCATTTGTCGGGTATGACAGCTGTGATCAGAGACAAATTGAAGACGGCCGTTAAATATTTGACTCCCGCTAGGCCAATGTGTTTTAGATGCACCATGGCTATGCCATCAGGGCCGATGGCTTTGGAGTTTTTGGCCTTCCGGATGGCCTCTTGAACCTCTGTAGCGGTGATGGGAACGGCGGCATAGTTTTTGTGTTTATGCGCACGCCTGAAGATTCCACGTCTAGGCCTGTCTTGCGCAGGGTGTGGGACATATTGTCGACAAAAAGCCTGTGCACATTTCCTGGGGTCATTTATTGTCTTGTCACCAAAGGTGATGTCGACATTTTTTGGTGGACCCGAAGGATTCGACAAGGACTTGACGGTGGACCATAATTTCCCAACACCGGTAGAGAGGTTACAAGACCTGAGGTGCTCCTCCCATTTGGTTTGTTTGTGTTCGTTAACCAGCCTTCTGATTTCCACGTTGAGATCACCGATCTGTGGGTCAGATGGATCGATGTTGCGTATGAGGTCACGTTCGTTGGCCAAGGCTGCGGCCTCAGCTGGGAAGTTAGGCCTAATATCTTTTATCCTACCAGCTGGTATGAAACGGGCTGTAGCCTTTTTAATGACCTCACGTATGTTGCGCTCGCCAACGTGTACGTCAGTGGGAATGGGAAGATCACCAAAGGAGCTCTCCGTGAATTCCAAAAAGCCGACCCAATTGGCCTTTTTGAAATTCACGTAAGTTCGTTTCTCCGACGTGATAAAATCCGTGGCACGATCGACAGACAGGATGATAGGCAGGTGGTCGGATGACAGGGCCACCATAGGTTGCCAGTTGATGCTGTTAATTAACCCCGGGCTAACAATAGTTAGGTCCGGGGAGCTACTGCAGTTAACAGCCATCCTAGTTGAGGAGTCTCCGTTCACAGTACAGAAAGAGGAGTTATCAATTTGCTCGGCTAATTCCCGTCCTCTGCCGTCCACCGAAAGGTGTGAATGCCACATATCATGATGGGCATTAAAATCGCCCATGATGATACGGTTATCGCCACAAAGAAACGCCCTAAGGTCAGGACGATAACTTCTGGGGCAGCAGGTGACGGGAGGAATGTATATATTGATTAGCTCGAGATCAACGCCACCAGCTTGTATAACTATACCTTGACACTCTAAAGGTAAGTCACTTTGGTCAGTGTTGATATCAAATTCCCTATACTGCACCGTATGGTGTACAAGGAACGCGAGACCACCTCCGCCGTCTGTACGATCATGCCGGAGTACGTGGTAGCCTCCACTCGCTCGGAGATTCGAGTGGGGGCCAAGTTTTGTCTCCTGGATTGCAGCAATTTTGATTTTATGTAGCTGCATAAATGTGGTTATCTCCGCAATCTTGCCGGTCAAGCCGTTGCAGTTAAATTGCAACAATTTAAATTGCGAAGGAGAGGCAATGGCCACTCTGGGAGTTAAAGACTGATGTGTTCGCCTAGATGGTGGTAGGTTATGTCGCGATATTGATCTCCGTTGCAGTCCTGAAGCCGGCGGAATTCGTTCACTATTAGATGAGTGTACATCCGTCGGCGTTGAGGGCTGCACAACTCGACAGCAAGGCGCGACAAACACATCAGTCCAGAGATTTCTGTTTGCGAGCCCAGAACATATGCGTAGGTGACACAGGCCTAGGCAGGAGTTGCACTTGACCGATGCCACAGACGCATATATCCTGTGCCGACATACAGTGCACGAAGAGTGAGGGACCAGAAGTTGATGGACTTGACTTTCATTCGTGCTAGTGCCGGAAGAAGTTATTAAAGAGTTAAGAGACGGGGGCTGAAGCTCAGTAGTGCTACAAGCATCAACTGATGTGCTACGAAGAAAGTAGCCATGAGTGGGTGCTTGTGCTGTTGATGCACTAGGAAGTAAGCTACAGCCGGGAACACATATATTCTGCTGGGCAATATAATTATTGCAGGACTTGATTATTATTAGAGGGCGATAAAGCAACATATGAGCGTCGCTTGCCTCGGGACGTCCTACGACGTGAACAGCAGGGCGCCACAAAATTTTTATAGAAACTAATGGGCCGATGTGTTTTCGGATCTAGTCCGGAGCAACTAGATTTGTGCAACCAACCTTTGCATGATGCACACTGTACTGAGTGTGATCGTCTTGTATATATTTTCTTCCGACAAACGCAGCAGAACCATTCTCTTGGGCCAGGATTTGGCTCAATGCCAGCCCGGATCAAGAGAATAAGGAGCAGCCGTGCTGCAAGGGGCTGTTCCGGGGATGACAATAGGTGAGGGAATCGTGACGCGTTAGACAGGGTCACTTCGAAATGTATTGCTCTTGGCCGAGTCATTATAAAAAAAAACAACCCTGGTCGTTTCGGTACGAAGGGTATTGTACAGGTACAAATACCGTTCTCGCAGAACCGGCAATACGTGAAACGTAAGTGGTAATTTACCTTGGTTTGGCAGGTGATGCTCGGAAAAGAAGTGATCGAGAGTTTAGATAAATATCAGCTCTGTACCGCCGCCGAAAGCCTACATTTGTAGGATTCGAAGGGGTAAGAGCTGTTATCGGTATAAAGATAAAAGGTAAAAAGTAATAGCGCGGAAGATACTACGGTTTGCTACGAGGGGCGGCCGATATATTTAGGCCGGTGGTCTAAACAAAATGAAAACTTATTTTTAACTGGACTTGGGACGTGCGTTTTTTTTCTCTTGGTGGACTTAGAACATTTTGCATACTACTACATAACATCTAAAATCGACCTTTTGGTCACTTTTTTGATGTTAAGCGATGTATTTATAACTGTACTATCGTTTTGCATTGAAATCTCTTTTTTTATTTAAAAAAAAAAAGGACATTTGCTCACGAAGCCAGCGATATAGATAGTAGTAAGAGTAGGTCGCCTCCAAGTTGGTGCATCCTGGGGAACGCTAAATGACCTACACGGCTAGTTTCTTGTATTGCCGGTTCTACTTGTGCTGTACCCATCGTGCCGTTTTCTTATATCGACCCGGCCAAGAGCAATACACTCGGGGTGACCCTGTCTGACATTTAGGCAGGGCTACACCTAGCTACAACAACATACTGTAGGTAGGTAGGTAGGTAGAAGTGGCTGCCGCAAAGGCACACCTAGGCCAGTAATAAAAGGCCCGTTGTGATACCACCAAACACTAGGAAAGTCAGTCCCGGGGCCCGGCCATATGGAAAATCCCAGTGCTGTTGGGACTCTCCATATAGCCGAAACCCGGGACTGACACTCCTAACCGACACCGCTACCCCTCCTCGAACCATTTTGATAACTTGATGAAGGCCATCAAGTCCTTTATGTCTAGCTCCGCGACCTGGCTTAAGCTAACCAGGAAGGGAACTCCCAGAGAGCGCCTTCTCGCTCCGCTTAAGGCCGGGCAGTTGCAGATGAGATGCTCCACCGTTTCCTCTTCCTCATCATCTTTGCAACTCCTGCAGCATCGTCGGTAGGGAACGCCTAGCCTTGCTGCGTGCCTACCAATAAGGCAGTGCCCGGTTAAAACACCTATTAATATGGAGATTTCCTTCCTTTTTAGGGCGTATATGTGTCTAGATCTTTTAAGATCGCATTTTGGCCAGGTTTGCTTGGATATCCGGCACCCTGGGGCTTGTAGCCATCTTTCGTTGGCTTCGCGGAGTGTATGCTCCTTCAGCATTAGCTTGCACGTGGCAAACGGCATACCTATGCGCTCTTTATCTTGAAGAATCTGCTTGGTCGTGCCCTGCCTGGCAAGTTCGTCTGCCCTACAGTTTCCCTCAATGTCCCTGTGTCCCGGGACCCATGTGAGGTTCACGCGGTTCTGTTGGGCCATCTCTTGAAGAGATCGACGACAGCTGAGCGTCAGTTCAGAGTTGAACGAGTAAGAGCCAAGGGATTTGATGGCCGCTTGGCTGTCGCTGAAAATACAGATATCCTGTCCGATGGTGCGTTTACCTATCCAAGTCACGGCGTCCATGATTGCAGAAACTTCAGCCTGGAAGACGCTGCAGTGATCAGGTAGTCTAAAGGAGAGTTCTAGGTCCAAATCCCTTGAGTAAACCCCTCCTCCGACTCTGCCGTCTAACTTCGAGCCGTCGGTGTATATAAAAGTGCCGCCATTAGTAGCGGGACACCGATCTATGTTCTCCCAGTCTTCCCTGCTGGGAATGTTTATTCTAAAACAACAATCTCCGACTGTTGTGGTCGCACACCGATCTGTGCTCAGAGGGAGAAAGCTGTAAGATCTTAGAATACAGGAGTGTCCAATAGTGCTTGCGCCCCAGACGGACGTTTCCCTTAGACGCAGAGCCGATGCCGCTGCTGCCCGGTACCCTTCCAGATCGAGTGGCAAAAAGCCAAGAATGGCCTGGAGAGCTTCATTGGGCGTTGTTCTTAACGCCCCGCTTATACAGATCATGCTCGATCTGTGGACTTTTCCTAACAGATTTAGGTTTGTTGCCTTTCCTAGCGCAGGCCACCATACCACGACTCCATACAGCATAATTGGCTGGATTATCGCAGTGTAGATCCATCTGCAAATTTTGGGGCTGAGCCCCCATTTTTTGCCAATGGCTCTTTTACACGTGTAAAGTGCAATGCACGCTTTCCTCTGGCGCTGGATGACATTCTCCTTCCAGTTAAGCTTTCTATCTAGAACTGTGCCTAGGAATTTGGCTTTATCAGCTAAGTTCAGGCGCACGCCATCTAGTTCTGGTAGGTTCAGCGGTGGTATCTTGTACCGCCTGGTATAAAGGACAAGCTCCACCTTTCCCGGGTTGATGCTAAGTCCGCAGCGAGAGGACCATGAAGAAACTTCTCGCAGTGCTACTTGCATCAAGTCACACAGGGTTTGTGGGAATTTGCCCCTATATGCAATAGCTAAATCGTCTGCATATGCCACTATCTTCCCGCCCCCCCACCTTGTGTCTCGTAGCAGCGAGTTTACGGTGAGGTTCCATAGGAGCGGGGAGAGAACACCACCCTGAGGCGTTCCTCTTGTGACATAGCGTGAAAGATCAACTGTTCCCAGTGAAGAAACTATTTTCCTTCCCTTTAGTAGTTGATCAATTAGTCCAATAAGAGACCTATTTATGCCCAGGTTTGTTAAAGCAGTGTTAATAGCCTCCGGCCTTATATTGTTGAAAGCCCCTTCGATGTCCAGAAAGGCCACGAGACAGTACTCCTTTTCGTGCAATGATTTTTCAACAATAGAGACTAGGCTGTGGAGCGCAGTTTCCGTTGATTTACCTTTGGTGTATGCATGTTGATAGCTAGAAATAAGGTTGCTATCAATAGTAGAGGAGAGATAATCGCTAATTATCCTCTCGAAGGTTTTAAGTGCAAAAGACGAGAGACTGATCGGTCTGTAGTCTTTAGGCTCATAGTGTGAGGCCTTCCCAGCCTTTGGAATAAAGACTACCGTGGCGCTTCTCCAGGAGAACGGAATGTAATTAAGAGCCAGGCAGGCTGAATAGAGAACTACCAGCCATTTAGCTGATATTTCCAGCGTGTTTATAAGTTGTGCGGGGAAAATCCCGTCTGGCCCGACTGCCTTGAACGGCTCAAAGCTTTTGATTGCCCACCTTACCCTTTCCTCCGTAATGGGTATGTTTACCGCCAGGTTTGTTGCAGATGCTACAGGTGCATCATACAAGTTCCCCGGAAAGTGTGTGTTCAGGAGCAGCTCCAGGGTTTCCCCTTCCGTGCTGGTCCAAGATCCGTCAGGCTTCCGTAAAGAGCTAATGGCTGTTTGAGTTTTTGATAGCACTCGTCTAAGTCTCGCTGTATCATCGACTTTTTCGACCCCGGTGCAGAAATTTCTCCACGAAGTTCTCTTCGCTTGCCTTAGAGCCTTTTTATAGGCCCTCAGTTTAGCTTTATATTCGAGCCATTCAGGCTCCGTACCGATGCTCTTGGCCTTGTTAAATTGCTTCCTGCATGATATACGGAACGAATCCAGGTCGTAAGACCACCAGTGGGGTCTATGTTTGCCGCGTGGTTTTGGTACTGGACAAGCCTGCTCTAGGGCATTTGAGAGCGCCGTTGTAAAGGTCGTTACCAGATCCTCCAGTTCTCCCACTGATGAGGGGGCTTGTGGAGGTAATACTGGTAGGTCCCTAGCTAATATTTGGTTATGTAGCTGCCAGTTAGTGTTGCGTGGATTTCGTTTCATAACTGGCTGCTCAACAATAAAGTCTAACACAATTTCTATGTACCGATGGTCAGAAAATGAATGCTCATCAAGAACACGCCATTTTCTGACCCACTCATAAGCACCTTCGCTACAAACAGTGAGGTCTATAACCTCCCTACGAGCTTTAGTTATAAAAGTAGGCTCGTTACCCACGTTACAAACCACCAGGTTAGTTGTTAGTAGGTAGTCAAACAGAGACTCGCCCCTAGCGTTAATATCGGAGCTTCCCCACTGGACGTGATGAGCATTAGCGTCAGCTCCAATAATAAGATGGCCCGTACAGAAATTATCCACCAGATCTTTCACCTCCTTTTGTGGAGGAGGTTCTTCGGCGTCATAGGGCATATAGACCGACGCCATCGTTAGGCTGGTGCTGCCGACTGTTAAGCTGGCAGCTGTAACGTCACCATTTGAGTAGTTGGGTATTAGAAAGGTGTTTAGCTCAGACTTTACCAAAATACAGGTTCTGACCTTGCCCTCATCATTGGCTTGGATGAGCTTGTACCCCTTAGTCCCCAATCCAGATCCTAGAGCTATTGACCCAGGGCTCTTGGATAAGGACCACGTCTACGTCGCCTTTAGAAAGACGACTGCTTAAAACAGCCGAGGCTGCTTTAGATTTGTGCAGATTTATCTGAAGCACCACCAACATGAGAGAGCTCAGACATCCCTGCCGCCAGCGTGTCGTCGAGGTCTGGCCTATTCCGGGGGCTGTCTCTCAACGAGGAGTTGTTCAGAGCACCTGCACGATTTTGCGTGGCGGGAACCCTGCTGTCTGAAGCAGCATCAACGTTAGTGTGCTCAGGTTTAGCCACGATCGTGACGTCGAGGCCTTCTTCGTCAAGCAGGCTTTCTTTTATCGCCGAGTTGTTCGCAGCACCATCGCAATTTGACGTGGCGGATAACATACTTTCCGCGTCGGACTCCTCTGCTTCCCCTTCCGATGCCTCGATCTCCGAGTTCTCCGGAGCGTCCGGAATAGCAGCGCGCTGTGCATCGCCACGGTATACGTGGATCACGATCTGACCCAAGCCGTAATGCACTCGTCCGTTGCACCGTTTAAGGGGCTCGAGCGCCTCCTTATTCAGAGTGATAACCACCTGTCTATTGGGCCCAACCACATCATCGACCAGATTGACGCCCCAATCCTGCGTCGGGAGAGACGGATTCCAGACCTGCAGCATCTCAAGAATATTCTCGGGTTCTGCAGGGACGGCAGGAATCCATGCCCTTGCCCTTGGCCGAGCAGGAATGTCCTTCCAGTCGACGACATCTAGTCTTGCCCCTGGATAGACTTCACCCAGTCTTGCAACTGCTGCCTTATACAGTGCGACAGTTCTTGCATCCTCGCACGCGAATATTTTGATCTGACCTTGGTGCCAGCCCGCGTCAGTACCTCGCGGCGGACTACCCGGAGACTCACGCATTAAGTGGAGGAGGGCCCTGCCCATTTCATTCCGGACATACAGCCACTGGTCTTTGGGGATGGACCAACGGTCGTTACCTCGGTCAATGAAACCTATAAGGATTCTGTCCTTGGTTACTTCAGCAAAGCTGAGTTTTCCCACTACGGGGTTGACCTGATGCCGCTTCGGATGGGGGTCTACCTCTCCGTCCGATCTCTGGCGTTTGAAGGGATTACCGTTCACCCTCTTAGGCACATAGGGCCTCTGGAAATTTGGTATCAGAGCTTTCGCTTCCTCCACCATCTTCCTTTCTTCCGGCGACAGCTTCTCCTGCGATGCTCCCTCATATTTTTTAAGGATCCTTGCGGCCTTTCTTTTATCCCAGTACGCAAAGCGTCGGGGAGATGCCTCTTTGGGGGGATTCAGACTCGTAGTTGCCATCGCGGTCTCTCCCTTTACGGCGTCGTCCTTCTCTTTCGAAACTCTGAAACCAGGTCGTGAGACCATTGCCCCAGATGTGAAGAGATTGGGTTTCGTACCAGCGCTTGATGGAAGCTTAGCTTCCGCCGTTTTCTGCTTGACTGCGTAGGCAGCCGCACTGTTGCTTGCTCCCATCAAGTCACTCTTACTTGATAGCAGTTTGGGGGATGACTGACCCGTAGTTTCCATCGTTGTCGGCCTCCCCCCGGGGCTCCTCCACCATCTTCCTTTCTTCCGGCGACAGCTTCTCCTGCGATGCTCCCTCATATTTTTTAAGGATCCTTGCGGCCTTTCTTTTATCCCAGTACGCAAAGCGTCGGGGAGATGCCTCTTTGGGGGGATTCAGACTCGTAGTTGCCATCGCGGTCTCTCCCTTTACGGCGTCGTCCTTCTCTTTCGAAACTCTGAAACCAGGTCGTGAGACCATTGCCCCAGATGTGAAGAGATTGGGTTTCGTACCAGCGCTTGATGGAAGCTTAGCTTCCGCCGTTTTCTGCTTGACTGCGTAGGCAGCCGCACTGTTGCTTGCTCCCATCAAGTCACTCTTACTTGATAGCAGTTTGGGGGATGACTGACCCGTAGTTTCCATCGTTGTCGGCCCCCCCCCCCGGGGCTCCCTCTCTTTCTGCCGCGAGCCTAGGTAGCTCAACGTTGCCCAGAGTGCACGAACGAGGACGCAAGAGTCGGGATTGAGCGCGGTCACTCAGCAACCACACCCCATTACACTCCAACACCATACTGTACATATGCTTCTTTTAGTTTATTTTCGGTATTAATTATCAGAGTCGAAGAAAAAACAAGTCATCTCTTGTCTTTGCAGTAAATTACATAGGACATATTCATATTATACTAATAGGTTATACTTTAATAATTTGCCCAACAATTATGTAAACTGCTTCATTGATCAGAGTTGGCAGTATATAAATCACATCTACTACATTTATGTGCTAGTTCGATTGTAAGTCTTTTATTTAATTAATACTTATCTTAAAACATACATTGAAATATTAGTTTCAATATTTGTGTATTCTTACATATTTGTGTATTCTTACTGAAGAATTATTTAACAAAAAAAAAACCTATAATTCATCATGATCAGATGGCGGCACACTGTCTAATTCATCCTCATCTTTTTCTTCATCAGTTTCTATATCATTTTTTGCATCGTTCTCATCTTTCTTCCGTTGCTCTTCATCCTGAGACTCTTTCATTTTTCGTTCTGCAGCTTGCATAGTCCTAACCTTTGACGCCTTTTTAAAAGCTTCATCGATATCATCTGTGATAAGTACATTATCAAATATTGTCCCTGATTTAACTTGCCATAAATCAAAGCCAATTATACAAAGTTCTTTTCTAAGATACAAATTTTCGTCGGCTGTATAATCAGGGTTATTAATTTCGGGGTGCTCCCATGCTCCCTTATAGTCAGGATTATCTAATTGCTTAGGCTGCCATTCACCTTTATAATCCGGATTATCTACCATAGGTGGTTCCCATTCACCATCCATTTCATCATCCCAATCTTCTGGTTTCGAAGCACTGGGATCAGGAATATATTCTGGTTTATCCCAATCGGATGGTTTCTTATCCTCAGGATCTGGAATAGTTGGCTGAAAAAAAAAAATAAAAAAAAAAACACATATTTACATATAGAAAAATATATTTACCCTATCATCCCAATCAAGAGGTTTCTTGGCATTTGGATCCTTAATTTTTTTGGGTGGCAGAAACTCCCAGTCATCCTCTAGATTTCCTGACTCAATTTTTTCGTTATCGATTAAAACTTCATATGTGTTATCTGGTTTCACAATTAGTGTATAGAAATGAGTGTAAACATCATCTTTACATCTTATGTCCTTGTTAATCAAATGATTTTTTCCTTTATAGCTGAAAATAACATGAACCTTTTTCGTTCCAGGCCCACAAATATCTGGTCCAAACATAATTTCATATGGAGACTCGCCATGCATATCTGTTTGATCTAGAGAGCAATCAAAAAGCTTTACATAGCCTCCACCGCAATCTATATTTTGTTCATGTTTTACGGAAAATTGAATAACCAAGTTTTTCTTTTTATTGCTAAAGGGTTCAAATTTTCGTGAAACTGCATAAAATCTGGCATCCTGGGATGTTTGCAAGCCTGAAAAGAATTTCACCGTAAAATTACTCTTCAGTGAAAAAGATTAACAAATACATATCGCTCATTTGCTGCAACATCGTCATAACTCAAAAAACCCAAATTTTGAGTTAACATCACTAATATATCGGAAATAATATGTTTGATTTACTGGCAAAGTTTTATATCCGAGGTCTAAACATTTCACGCAGCATCGCGATAGAATTGATGATTTATCCCATATAAATATACAGCAATTCAAAAACTAAAAATGTGTTTTCTGTAATATCAAATTTTTTTAGTTATGACGTTGTTGCAGCAAATGAGCGATATGGAATAGACAGTTCAAGCATCATCTGGAATAACGTTCTAAGTGACAAAATCATAATTTGTCAGGAGAGCAAAAAACGCTAAAGTCGTAGGGTTTTAATTTATTTAGTTCAACTTTCTCCCTAACGTTTTCTTTTATATCTTTCATATTATCAGTTTTACACTTTCCTTATGATCATCTAGTGCTCTTACGAATCACTTTCGACGCTTCCCAGGAAAAAAATCTGTTCATACATGCGTTGGATCCATTCTCATACTACCCAATTAACATTCGCCTTAGTTAACCCCTTCGCGATATTGTTGCCATATGGCAACATCCAACTTGAGAGGGGCCTAGCTACTCCTGTGTATAAAATAACAGACTTTTTCTTACATTTTGTTAAATATTTATGTTTAAAGAGAAGATAGAAATTAATTAAACAATCATCGTCCATTAACTCTTTCAGTCACGGTGGTTAGTTTAACTTTGTGAACTTTTGACCAGTGCCCCTGCGGGTTAGGGGTTTAGAATATGCCCGAGGTAGGCATACCGGTCGTAAGAGGCGACTAATATGCACATAGGTAATGACGTGCTACTCGTTGGCTGATCTACGGATATGATTCCTCTCACCTCTCATTACCCATCTTCTTCTTCCTCACGGATGGAGGGATGACATGACCTAGAAGGTTCCACTGGTCATACCAAATTGCTACCACGACAGTCTGGCAGTACCGCAAGGAAGCACCGCAGCGTACCGGGGTCATATCCGGCCAAGGACTGTCAACTTCGGCATCACTCCCCAAAACCTTCGGGGAGTGTTTTGCTGTTAACAACAACAACAACAACAACAACAACAACAACTTTTGACCAGTCGAAATTTTTGTATCAAATTTTTATTTTGAAATTAGCATTAAATAGTGGTCAGTCAAAAACGTTTTCGTTTTTGGAGTGTGCTAGCTTAACCTTAAGCTGGCACACACACCGATAATTTAAAAAAACTGTAATAAATTAAATTAACCCGTACTAAATTAGCACTAAATAGTGGTCAGTCAAAAAGTTTTCGTTTTTGGAGTGTGCTATATATAGTGAGTGTGCTGGCTTAACTCTAAGCTCGCACACACACCGCTAATTAAAAAAAAAGAACTGTAATAAATTAAATGAACCCGTACTAAATTAGCATTAAATAGTGTGCAATTTAGTACGACTTCCTTTTTGGAGTGTGCTATAATGAGTGTGCTAGGTTAAGGGACCTCTTTTGTTGTTGTTGTGAACAATGCATTGCCCTGTCTAGAGTGTATGATCATTCCGAAGATCATCATCAAGCTCTTCTAAGGGGAGTCCAAGGAAACGGGCAGTTCCAACAGGGTTTGTCCAGAGGGACAGAGGGGTTAGAAGAGTAGGTTCAGATCATGTATCATGTATCATCAGTATCATGGGGGGTCCTACCACATGCAGGGCATGTGTTTAAGATTGTATCATTAAGTCTGGATAAGTAGGAGTTTAACCTTACACTATATCCAGACCTAAGCTGTGCCAAGGTGACTCTTGTCTCCCTTGGTAAGGTGCGTTCCTCTTCAGCAATATCCGGTGGAGGACTGTTCAGAACGGGATTCACAGGTAGAGATCCGACAAAAGTGTCTACCAACTCGGTGTGGATGTCGGTTAGAGCCAGCTTATGATTCTGCAGATCAAACGGCAAGGGACCTCTTTTAGTTGGGGTTAGTTCATTTATGTTTTATGGAAAGGCTCAAAATGTCTTTTTAGAGGAAATAGATTAGTACCTGAAAAAGATTTGTGGCATAAAAGGCATTGGTGTTGCTCGAAAGCATTTAGCATCATCAAATATTTATGTTGTTGTTGTTGTTAACAGCAAAACACTCCCCGAAGGTTTTGGGGAGTGATGCCGAAGTTGACAGTACTTGGCCGGATATGACCCCGGTACGCTGCGGTACTGCCCGACTGTCGTGGTAGCGATTTGGTATGACCAGTGGAACCTTCTAGGTCATGTCATCCCTCCATCCGTGAGGAAGGAGAAGATGGGTGAAAGCTTACTAAATTATCTTTACACATAGTTAATATAGTATATAATATATAGTAATAATATCCTGAAGACGGGTTGTGCGCTGGGTTTGGGACCCGGCACGTAAAAACCACTTCCAATGAAAACCACAACAAAGCCTCGGATGCGAACTCTTTTTAATGTTGACGACCCGGCAAAACGAAAAAAGGATCATGATAAGGGCATGTACCTGGAATGTCCGGCCCTTTCAAGGGAAGGTACCGCTGCGCGGCTGGTTGATGTTGTAGTATATCAGAGCATGTCACTTTAACAACGATGCACACGCCGAGTTCTAAGGCATGGAATGTAAACATTCTGCAGCGTCAACGTATTTCTAATTACGTTCAGTTTCTCACGCTAACTACAAGAACAGCACAAGCTATGGAGTGACGTCGGTTTGCATGCGCTAGCCACATATGTGTGGATGTGAGCGACTGCATTATTGGCGAATCCACGCTTGGTACATGTATGTATATATATCACTGCATTGCTAGCAGCATAACATGTAGATATGTTTGTGTGCACGTTGGTGACTGCACTGAGATATACTCGGACCTATGCAGATATGAATATGTGTACATATGTGCATGGAGTTAGGCTTAGCTTGTAAGAATTAAAGTAAATATGTATTGTAGTAAATAAGCAGTACATAAGAGGTGTAAGCTATAAATAAGAAGCTGATTTTGAAATAAAGGCATTCATATTGGCAGACGGCACTCGAAAGGGTGCCTTTCCCAAATTTTTGTAATTTTCATTTTAAAACTTTTAGATGGCGATCCTGCCTTGATACTGACGGCAAACATTGCTCATTAGCGATCTGCCAAACTTCAAAGGCAGGAAAACCTGAATATAAAAAGTTAATCCTATATTGAATTATCCTGCCGTCCAAATTCGGCAGGAATAAAGTAAATTAACCTGGATATAAAAAGTTAATCCATTATTGAATTATCCTGCCGTCAAAATTCGGCAGGAATAAAGTAAATTAACCTGAATATAAAAAGTTAATCCATTATTGAATTATCCTGCCGTCCAAATGCGACAGGAATAGATGCACGCCCAGATTCGGCAGAAATAGACACACGTTCAAATTCGGCAGGAGTAAATGCACGCCCGCACACGTTGTGAAGAACTGGCTTATTACACACAAATCATCAATCAACTTAATTAAGTATAAGAAAAAAAATTTTGTTGTCAAAATTAGGGCAACCTAACGGCTGCCTTAAGTACTTAAACTCGAAGGGCAAGAAATACTTGCCGTTTCAAAAAAGTAGGTTTTTGTTTGGTCTCTTTACATCCCTAATATGTCCTCAGAGGACATACAAAATAATTCTGATTTTGACCAAGTCTTCTCCCGGCTAGTTCAACTGAGCTTGGAAGCGACTCAGAGAGAAGAGCAAGTCAGGCAAGGCCCTCAGCCGCTGACTTTAGAAGAGTATAAAAGAAGAAACAAACAAAATAAAATAACTGAGCCACGCATTCCAGGCCCAGTGAAATACAAGAGGAAAAGAGGAGGTAAAAAGTACATACCTCAAAAGAAGAAAAATAGCTGAGTTATATCAGCAAATTAATTTAAGCACCAATAGTGAAGAAAAAATTTAACTAAAAAATAATGTTAGGAAATTAAGGAAGCAAAAATAATAATAATAAATGTAAAGTTCACAGTAAAATTTTCTCTTTTCAATGTCAAATATTAGATATAAAGGTCCACTTGCCTCATCGGAGGAAATACAGAACGAGATAGACGAATCAGTTCTACCACGTAATTACGAAAAAGAGCTGGTTTGGCTAACTCAATTTTGGAAATCGATAGGGATGACTAGGGAACCCACACTGGAAGATTTAAAAAAATCCCACTACTTTAGTAGAAGAAACTAATCGCGGTTTCCAACCTTGTTGTTAAAAAAAAAAAAAGAATTTTTTTATTAATAAATAAATTTAAAAAAAAAAAAAAAAAAAATTTTTGTCATTTAATTGAATATTGAATAATAGTCTCGTAATGGGAGGTAAGGAATCGAAAGTCAGTGACCCAAACGCTAATGTGGTAAACACAGTTCAAATAATAGACCACACTGAAGCCTTAGATGCAATTAAAATTTACCTTATTGTTATCGTTGTTATCAACGCAGTGAGTTTATTCTTGAAGTTGTATTCAACCCACAATAAATTTCTTAAAAAGAGATACCAGAGCCGCGCAGACGGTCTGGATAAAGTTTAATTTGAATTTTTTTATATATATAATCAATGGATAAATGGGTGGAAATTTCGAATGAACTCGCTGAAAATAAGGTAAATGCAGAAAAATCTTACAAATGCATATGCAAGAACATAAAAATTAAAACAGAGACAGTAAAGAAACATTTAAATGTTCTACTGTTATCATTAAATAATATAGGAAAAATCATATGCAGAGTAAATCATACTCTAACGAAAGCTCATCAATTGGAATCCTATCAAGTATTTTCGAGTGTCAGAGACAAATTGGTATCCTCGTTATCCAGGTATAACGTTGATGTTGAAATACCAACCTCCTATGAGCAACAAATCGATATCGATTTCGACGTTTGGTTGTTCGAAGGTGGATCAGATACCGAGGAAGAACAAAAAGACCCCATAAATACCAATAAATCTGCTCAAACAGACATTTTTGTGCAAGAAGAAACAGCTACACAAACAAATACTGTCACGTCAATTGAACAAAATTCACAAACAGATACAAACATGGCACAAACAACAGTAGCATTTATCAAAACTGCGTCATCGATCTTACCCGAGTTCGATGGCAAACCCGAAAATTTATCAAGTTTTCTGGATGCCCTTGATATCCTAGAACAAATTAAAGAGCAACATGAGGCTATCGCAGTTTCAATGATAAAAACTAAATTAAAAGGCACAGCTAGAAACTTCATAAGCTGTGAAACTTCAATTCAAGAAATTAAACAAAAACTAAAAAGTAAAATAAAGGGTGAGTCAGTAGAAGTTTTAACTGCAAAACTCTTAAACATCCAACAGCGCAGTAAAACTGCAAATCAGTACACTGCTGAGATTGAAAAACTCACAAAATCATTGGAAGGAGCATACATATCCGACGGTCTAACAACCGACCTCGCAACTAAGTATGCTACACAAACAGCTGTCAAAGCTGTGTAAAAACTGCTCCAATGAGAAAGTAAAAACCATTATGCAAGCTGGAACGTTCACCTCAATGAACGAAGCGGTATCTAAATTTACAAACAGTTGCACAGAAGTAACTGGAAACCCAAACTCACTTTTGCACATACGCCAACAAAATTATTTTCGCGGTAATTTCCGCAGGGGTTACCAAAATAACTCTTATAGAGGTAACCAAAGGCGCACATTTCCATCAAGATTAAATAACAATAATAATTATAATAATAATAACAACAATAATAATCGATCTTATCAAAGGTCAGGTAGAAACTTTGGAGCACGAAACTTTAATCGTAACAATACCAGAACGGTAAGAAATGTAAACCAACAGGAAAACCAGCAGACTCCATCTCAACAGTAAATTCTGAAAATAAAAAATTATGTGTTTTCAATTTACACCTAAACAGCTACATATCCTGCGAAACAACTCTAAATAATTCAATTTCAACCATCCTGATTGATACGGGAGCGGATATTTCAATAATAAAAAAGGGTCAAATTGACAGTAATGTCACAATTAATTATTCACAAATAACTGATTTAAAGGGAATAGGTCAAGGTTTAACAAGCACTATTGGAACAGTCAAAGCAGATTTAAAAGATTATTACTTATTGATTGCACATAAATTTCACATAGTTGAAGATAATTTTCCAATTCCTTGTGATGGAATTTTGGGGCTTGATTTTATTAAAAAATATAATTGTATTTTAGATTACAGTAAAAATGGAGACAGCCTAATACTACGCCCATATGATTACCCAGAAAACATTATAATAGAAATGACAAATAGACCATCCGTTAATTGCATAACAATACCTGCAAGATCGGAAGTAATCCGACAAGTACATATTGAAAATAGTAATTCCGATTTATTAATACCTCACCAAAAATTAGGAGAAGGCATTTTTATTGCAAACACCTTAGTAAATTCGCAACAAACATTCATTAGAGTCATTAATACAACAAATAAAAATGCAACTATTCAAAATTTTAAAATTAACACAGAAAATTTAAATGATTATACAATAGTAAATACTAAATCTGAATCAGCAAAAAATAATAAAGAAAAATTAGAAAAATTAAATAAAAATTTCCCACCTTTCGCTAGTCAATCACTTAATACATTATGCTCAGAATTCATTGATATATTTTCATTAGATACAGAACCAATTACTGCTAATAATTTTTACAAACAAAAATTGCATATGAAAGATAATACCCCTATCTACATTAAAAATTATAGATTACCTCAAGCCCAAAAAGGTGAAATTAATAAGCAAATTAATAAATTAATTAAAGATGACATAATAGAGCCGTCTATGTCAGAATATAATAGTCCAATTCTTCTGGTACCGAAAAAACCGTTACCAGGAAAAAACAATAAAAGATGGAGATTGGTAGTCGATTACCGACAGGTAAATAAAAAACTAACAGCGGATAAATTCCCATTGCCAAGAATTGATGATATCTTGGATCAATTAGGTAGAGCTAAATATTTCTCATGTCTGGACTTGATGTCCGGCTTTCATCAAATTGAATTACATAAAGACTCTAGAGACATCACATCGTTTACGGCGGACGATGGCACATATCGTTTCAAAAGATTGCCATACGGTTTAAAAGTAGCACCTAATTCATTTCAACGAATGATGACACTAGCATTCGCTGGCCTTAAGCCATCCCAAGCTTTTCTATATATGGATGATTTAGTGGCATTAGGGTGCTCTGAAAAACACATGATTACAAATTTGAGAGATGTATTTTCTACTTGCAGAAAATATAATTTAAAATTACATCCGGATAAATGTTTATTTTTTAACCAAAAAGTCACTTACCTTGGACATAAATGCACAAATAAAGGAATTTTGCCCGATCCTAGTAAATATGAAATTGTTTTAAATTACCCAATACCAAAAAGTGCTGACGAAATTAAACGTTTTGTAGCATTTTGTAATTATTACCGAAGATTTGTTCCAAATTTTGCAGCTCATTCCAGAATTTTAACAAGATTGTGTAAAAAGAATGTTTCTTTCGATTGGACAGAAGAATGTCAAAAAGCTTTTGTCTATTTGAAGGAAGCATTAATACACCCAAATATTTTGCAATATCCAGATTTTGATAAAGAATTTTGTATAACAACAGATGCCAGTGGATTTGCCTGCGGCGCAGTTCTTAGTCAAGAATATGAAGGCAAACAATTACCAATTGCCTATGCGTCAAGAGCATTCACAAAAGGTGAAAGCAACAAAGCCACAATCGAAAAAGAGTTGGCAGCAATCCACTGGGCTATAACTTATTTTAGACCATATGTTTATGGCAGAAAATTTTTGATTAAAACAGACCACCGCCCCTTAACATACTTATTTTCGATGAAAAACCCCTCATCGAAATTAACTAGAGTTCGATTAGAGTTGGAGGAATATGACTTTGAGGTGGAGTACATAGCTGGAAAAGAAAACTATGTAGCGGATGCACTTTCACGCATCAATATAAATGATTTAAAAGAAATGTCAATTAAGACATGTCAAATATTAAAAGTTACGACTAGATCGGAAACTAAACAAAAAACTAATAATAATAAAAATATTAGTAAAGAATTTAAAAGTCACATTGAGAACCCAATAATATATGAAGCGCTAAATAAATGTGAAGTAAAAAAGCTAGCTCAGCTCGTTTTCGACCCCCCGAAACTGCAGTTCAAAAAGGGAAAGAAAATTTGTAGCAAAATAGATATTAATGATTTAATTGTTGAGGCGAAGGTTGACTCAGGCCAATCCTTTGCCAGGCTTTCAAATGAAGCCGGCAATTCATCTATTAATAATAATTCAATTGTTGAGGCGAAGATTGATTTAGACCAATTCTTTGCTAGGCTAATGAAAGAGGCCGACAATTTGGAAATAAATAAAATACAGTTGTCCTTAGGAGACAAATTGTTTAAGAATAATTATACTCGAGTAAGCACATTTAAAGAAATCGGTACCAAAGTTCTCAAAAATTTAACAATTGCATTAACTCCGGAGGTTATGCATGTGACTGATAAAGATACAATTAAAAGTATATTGAAAAAATATCATGATGATCCTGTGACTGGTGGCCACCCAGGAATCAATCGCACAAATAATAAAATTAGACAAAGATATTATTGGAGAAATATGAAAAATGATATTAAGAATTATATTAAAAAATGTATTAAATGCAGTAAAAATAAAGTAAATAAAAACTTAAAAGAACCAATGATCATAACAGAAACGCCCACAAAAGCTTTTGATACGGTGCAAATCGATACTGTTCGTGCCAGTCTGGCAACTCTAAAATCACCTGTTATTCTTATACGAAAATACATGTAATGCAAAAGAATGAATTGTCATTATTGGTGAAGTTCTTGTACAATACACATTGTAAACCCGCCTTCGTAAGCCCGTTTAATTAAATTTAAAGTTTATATTAAATACAGTGGTTTTTATTTACATAAATCTACCCGCTATCGATCTACAACGCATAAAGTTGCGTACAATAAGAAGTTCTACGTTCATTTGTATAATTTATATTTCGTTGCTTGTTGTACGCAACAAGCTGGTCCTTCGAGCCGGATAAGTGCCGGCATACATACATACACACAAACATAGTGCAAATTTGATTCGCAAGTATCATTTATGAAAATTGATTTAATTGCTGAGAAAGGTAATAAAACCTAAATCAAAACATTTATAAACTATTTATAAAACTACTCAAAGACTTTTGCTGGTACAAGTGCGGTTTAAATACACATTTTATAGCGACATTTTCACGTGTGTAACATAACCCCAAAATTACATATCACACCATGTCGACATTAAAAGTGCGCGATTCTTCATTGAATGCAATCAAGCGATATGTTGCGACCAGCAAAAAGGATGAGTTGGCAGTTAATAAGGAAGCGGCGGAGACATATCTACAACTTCTAGAGGAGCAGTGGGTTCGATTCACCGTCGCTCAACAAGAAGTAGAGTTGGCGTGCGGCGAGGAAAATGCATCGGTTGAAGAGCAATCTCGGGTACAGGCAGAAGAATGGTACACCACAGCAAAATCTAATTTTAAACGCCTCATTGGATTCACTAATCCACCGCAGCAATCTACGGCAAAAACGTTTATATCATCGCCAGTGCAGTTACCAAAGTTGCAGTTACCGACTTTTAGCGGTGATCCTACAAATTGGTTGGCATTCCACGACGCATTTCAGTCGCTTGTTCATAGCAACGCAAATTTGTCTGATAGTCAGAAATTACACTATTTGCGTAACTGTCTCCAAGGTGAGGCGCTACAACTGGTTAGTAGTTTACAGATTTGTGATGCCAATTACAGTGCGGCGTGGGATTTACTCACCGCACGTTATAAGGTTTTGCGTGTCATGGTCGACGCTCATTTTAAAGCTATTTTCGCGATCGAAAAAGCACCGCGAGATACTGGTAGGGCTATTAAGGAGATTTTAAACGTTACCATGCAACACGTCGGTTCGCTACGCGCCTTAGGAAGGCCTACGGAATTTTGGGACGATTGGCTCGTCCACATTACCATATCAAAATTAGCTTACGAAACCAGGAAACAGTGGGAGTTGTCGCTGGTAAAGGATGATTTACCTACATTCGAAGAGTTAGTGGAATTTTTAGAGGTTCGTGCTCGCTCCCTTGAAATGGTGCCGACGACAGGTGCGCCGTCGACTTCAACTCCATCGCGCCAACCAAAGGGTGCGACGAAAACTACAACAAACGTTCTTCATGCAGTTGGCGAGCAGCAATCACCCTCTTCAAACTTTCACCCCGGAGTGAGTGCAGCATCATGTCTGCATTGTAATGCCAAACACAACATTTACGCTTGCCCAATTTTTCGTAAGTTAGATGCTACTGCCCGATTTTCGGCGGTTAAGAAACACCACGCTTGTCTCAATTGTTTGAGCAAAGGTCACTTTGTAGCAAAGTGTCGTAGTTTATCTACATGCAATGTTTGTCACCGCCGCCACCACACCCTGTTGCACGGTGGCGGTGAAGGTAACAATACCAGTACTGAACTAAATGTTCACGCTTCGCCCTTCGTAAAGCAACAAGGCAATCCTTTTGCTCAAAATACAACCACGCCTTCGACGACGAACAACTCGAAATCAACATCGCTTTTAAATGCTAATTCCGATGCACCGCACCTCGGTTGCGTAGCATCTCACCATGCTGAAGCTGACAAAGCCATATTGTTAGCAACCGCAGAAGTCTGCCTGCAAGATCATGCAGGTCGATGGCAACCCGCACGAGTGTTATTTGATAACGGCTCACATGCATCCTTCGTGACAGAGGCCTGCATACAACGTCTTCGTTTACACCGAAAGCCTTCGGCAGCTCATGTCACTGGGATTGGTTCTTTAGATGGTGGTAAAGTCAAAGGTGAAACAGTGCTCTCACTTGCGCCTCGTTCACTTACCACAAGCTTTACAATCAACTCGCTTATTTTATCGAAGATCACGAACGATCTACCTAGTGTTTGTGTACAGATGCCATCTTGGCCTCATATACAAAACCTCGATCTCGCTGATCAGCACTATGCTAAACCTGGTCCTATCGACGTATTATTAGGGATGGATGAAATGGACAAATTTTTGCTATCGGGTCTATGCAAGGGCCCGCCTGACACCCCCATGGCACAAAACACAGTTTTTGGTTGGGTACTTTTTGGGAAAGCCATGCGTTCATCCAGTCCAGGCACAGGGGTTCTGTCTCTGCATTGTGACGTACCACTTATTAGAACGGTCAGTAAGTTCTGGGAACTGGAGGAGTTTCCACCTAAGCGATTTTTAACTGCCGAAGAAGACGCTTGTGAAAAGCACTTTCGCAAACATTGTCGTCGCGCTGAAGATGGGCGTTATATAGTTCGCCTCCCTTTTAAGGAATCTGTACCCTTAGGCGAGTCCAGAAACATAGCTACAAGAAGTTTGCTAAGAATGGAGAAACGTTTCGTCGCTGATGACGCTCTGCGCCGTCAATACGCCGAATTCATGCAGGAACTCTTAAGTATGGGTCATATGGAGCTCGTAGGTAACGCGCCATCGCACAATAGCTACTACATGCCGCATCACGCTGTCGTTAAGGATACCAGTTCCACCACTAAACTAAGAGTGGTCTTTAACGCTTCGATGAAAACATCGACCGGTTTCTCGCTTAACGATGCACTGATGATAGGTCCACAATTGCAAGAGGATTTGTTCTCTATAATGGTAAGATTCCGGACTCATCGCTACGCTATGATGGCCGATGTTGAGAAAATGTATCGGCAAGTATACGTCGACAAAGAAGAAGCTGACTACCAACGCATAGTTTGGCGAGACACGCCGTCCGAACCTGTACGAGACTATCGAATGCTTAGAGTAACATACGGCGTCGCCGCGGCTTCACACTTAGCTGTACGATCGCTGCATCAATCCGCTTTAGACGCCGATGAAGCGCACAAAGAAGCCGCTATAGTCATCACACGCGACTTCTATATGGACGATCTCCTCACAGGCTCATTTTCAATCGACGAACTTACAAATCTACAAAAGCATATAACCGTAGTTCTTTCCAACGCTGGTTTCGAATTGCGAAAATGGGCTACAAATTGTAATGAGCTTAGAGAAAGTATACCGCATGTTTCAAAGCAAATCTCGCACTTGTTGGCTGAGGGCGACGAAGTACGCACACTCGGTACAATTTGGAATACGAACGAGGATTATTTATCGATAGCAGTGAACATGACACCACTGCCTGCAGTTCTTACGAAAAGAACTTTTCTTTCGGACTCAAGTAGAACATTCGATCCCCTTGGATTAATCGCGCCTTGTACTATTTTATCAAAAATTTGGTTGCAGCGAATTTGGCGAGCGGACGTAGATTGGGACGAGCCAGTGCCTGCCGATGTTGCTGAAGAATGGCTCTCTTACCGTCAGCAGTTGCCCGAACTCGCTGCTCTTAAACTAAACCGCTGGATTGGTACCAGTGAAATTTATGATCATGCTGAATATCACGTTTTCACAGATGCTTCGCAACGCGCATACGCTGCAGCACTCTACTGCCGCTCGCTTCATCAAGATGGAACTTTTAAAGTTGTCTTAGTCGCCGCGCGCGCAAAAGTCGCGCCTTTAAAAAGTACTACGCTTCCACGTTTGGAATTATGCGCCGCGCATCTTGGCGCTAAACTTGTAAAGCAGATTCAACTGAGTTTCGGCGGCAGTATGAAAAAGTTATATGCGTGGACTGACTCGACTATAACGCTCGCTTGTTTAAAAAGTCATCCAAGTCGGTGGTCAGTTTTCGTAGCGAACCGCGTAGCCGCAGTACAAGAAGTTTTAGCTCCTGAATGTTGGAGGCATGTCCGTTCAGAGGACAATCCCGCCGACTGCGCATCCAGAGGATTGGCTCCTTCGCACCTACTCGCTCATCATCTTTGGTGGGGACGGCCAAGTTGGTTAGCTGAAAGTCAAAATCAATGGCAAGATCAAACAATTGAAGACTTGGAACAATTGACAAAACTCGACTCAAATATTGGCTGCGAATTACGAAACACCAAGTCCGCATCGCATCTCACTCAAACTAAAGAAGATTGGGAACTCTTGTCGAGGTATAATTCGTACATTAAACTAAAGAGGGTAACCGCATTCGTTTTACGCTTTGTCAAAAATCTACGAACAACCAGTAGTCAGCGCACTACTGGCGCTCTCACCTGCAGTGAAATTCTTCACGCTGAAAATACTCTGGTAAAGTATATTCAAATTAACGCTTTTCCAAAAGAAATTGTTTCTTGCAGGTCAAACAAACCGATACCATTGCGAAGTCATCTAATCCGTCTTCAACCATTTTTGGATCCTGATGGCATTCTCCGTGTTGGCGGGAGGATAAGACGTGCTTCAGTCTCTCCAGACGCCAAACACCCCATAATTTTACCGAAACATTCCTCGCTAGCCAAGCTCATAGTTCTTGACATTCATCGTAATACGCTTCACGCCGGTCCGCAAATCATGCAAACTGTGCTTCAACGTCGCTTTTGGGTTATTGGCTCTCGTAACCTGGTTCGTACAATCTATCATAATTGCGTAAAATGCAAACGCATAAATCGACAGCCACTAGGTCAAGTAATGGCCGATCTGCCAAGCAGCCGCTTAACGAGTTGTCGTTGTTTTTTGCACAGTGCTGTCGACTTTGCCGGACCGTATCCTATTAAATTTTCACCAGGCCGAGGGTCCAAATCAATCAAGGCATATATATGCAGTTTCATATGCATGAGCACGGGAGCAATGCATCTCGAGCTTGTTGGAGATCTCTCTTCGTCTGCGTTCATTGCCGCTCTTTCGAGATTTATTAATAGAAGAGGTTATTGCCAGCACATTTATTCGGACAATGGCACAAATTTCGTTGGTGCCGAACGAGAGTTATACGCTGCCTACCGTCGCTGCATTAAAGACGAAAAGGTTACCTCGTATCTGGCAAACACGCATTTGACATGGCATTTTAATCCTCCTAGCGCACCACACATGGGTGGTTATTGGGAAGTAGGAGTGAAGCGAGTCAAATATCACTTGAAACGTGCGCTCGGTACTTCCTTATTAACATATGAAGAATTCTTTACGCTTTTGACAGAAGTGGAAGCTTGTGTCAATTCTCGACCGCTTTATTGGCACTCTGCGAATGCGGATGACTTGGAGGTGCTCACTCCAGGTCATTTTTTGATTGGCGAACCAATCAAAGCGCTACCTGAACCTGAAACCACAAACGTCTCAGGAAGGTTGCACCAACGATGGCAAGCTATTAGTGCAATGCGACAACATTTTTGGTCTCGTTGGCAAAACGAATATCTCGTTAACCTACAACAAAGAGCTAAATGGTTTCGTTCCTCCGCAAATCTGAAAGAAGATGAGGTCGTTATCATTCACGAACCAAATATCCCACCCACCAAATGGCGACTTGGGCGTGTCATTCAATGTCATCCTGGGGCAGATGGCTTGGTACGAGTAGTAAGATTGAAGACGGCAGATGGCGAATTAGTACGGCCTATAGCGAAGCTAACATTGCTGCCAACGCAAAATTATTTGTATACATCGTAACTTAGTTATCTATTGCAATGTAAATATTAATTTAATGTTTGAATTTAACTTTTGAATTTGAATTTGCTCTGTAAATATGGATTTAATTTCGAACTTATTGCGGTCGTTCAAGGCGGCCGGTATGTTCGTGCCAGTCTGGCAACTCTAAAATCACCTGTTATTCTTATACGAAAATACATGTAATGCAAAAGAATGAATTGTCATTATTGGTGAAGTTCTTGTACAATACACATTGTAAACCCGCCTTCGTAAGCCCGTTTAATTAAATTTAAAGTTTATATTAAATACAGTGGTTTTTATTTACATAAATCTACCCGCTATCGATCTACAACGCATAAAGTTGCGTACAATAAGAAGTTCTACGTTCATTTGTATAATTTATATTTCGTTGCTTGTTGTACGCAACAGATACAATTGGACCATTGCACGTGTCAATAAATGGAAATGAATATGCGGTTACCATAGTGTGTGATTTGACAAAGTATTTGATAGCAATTCCAATTGCGAGTAAACACGCGAAAATAGTAGCAAAAGCCATTTTTGAAAACTTTATTTTGGTATATGGTTGTATGAAAACCATCATAACTGATATGGGGACTGAATACAAAAACAACGTATTTGAGGAATTGTGTAAACTCTTAAAAATTGAACACAAAACTTCTACCCCATATCACCATCAAACTTTAGGCACCGTCGAGCGTAGCCACAGAACTTTTAATGAATACATTCGTTCTTACATATCCATTGACAAAAATGATTGGGATGAATATTTGAAATATTTTGCGTATTGTTACAATACAACACCATCTACGGTTCATGGCTATTGTCCATTTGAACTGGTTTTTGGAAAAATACCCCTGACTTACGATTTTTTACAAGAAAATATTATTAGCCCGGTTTATAATTACGAGGCTTATGATAAAGAAATTAAATTCAGGTTGCAAATCGCGCAACAAAGAGCTAACCAATTAGAATGTCCTCATTAATGAAAAGGCTGACATCACCGCCCTACAGGAAATACGATGGACGGGGCAAGGCAAAACGACCATCGGACCTTGTGACGTCTACCATAGTGGCCAGACAAGCGGAAAGCGCGTGGTGGGAAAGAGACTGCGCCGCCAAGTACTAGCATTCACACCCGTGAACGAACGTCTAGCTGCGACCCGCATCAAGGCGAGGTTGTTCAACATAACATTTATCTGTGCCTACGCGCCGACCGAGGAGACAGACGACGTAGAGAAGGACTCCTTTTATGATCAACTTTAACAGGCGTTTGATCGCTGTCCCCTACACGCCTCTGTGCAGAGAAGAAAGTACGCACAGTAACGGAAGGACAGTTTGACGTCGAGAAGCTGCGCACGACACAGATAGCTGATAATTTTTCCACTCGACTCCCACACCTGCTATCGGAGAGCAATCTTCCACCTAACGATGTAACCGGGCAATGGCTGCACATCTCCCACTCATTGCGTATGGCCGCTGAGGACATTATAGGGTTCCAGCAAGCCCGAAAGAACAACTGGTACGATGAGGAATGTAGCGCTGCGTCGGATAAAAAGGACGCTGCCTACAGGGTGACGTTGCGAACGGGCGCAACCCGCAGTGTATGGCAACGATATCGCGAGGCGAAGAAGGAAGAGAGGCGCCTTTTCAGAAAAAAGAAACGTGAAGCCGAAAGGCGTGAGTGTGAGGAGCTTGAGATGCTGGCTGACAGGAATGATGCCCGATTCTATGAAAAGATCCGGCGGATGACGGAAGGTTTTAAGACCGGGGCAAGTTCCTGTAAGGACAATAATGGCGACCTGGTAACCGACGTACAGAGTGTACTTAAATTATGGAGGGAGCACTTCTCCTCACTGCTAAATTGCGAGGGAGACGTCGAACCCGATACCCCAATCCCTGACGATGGAAAAGTCGTCCCACCACCTGACCATGATGAAGTGAGGATAGCTACATATATCCCGGCTCAAAAACAAAAAATCGCCTGGAAAGGACGGAATACCCCCCGAGCTGTTCAAACACGGAGGCGAAGAGCTGGTAAAAAGCTTGCATCAGCTTTTATGCAGAATATGGTCAGACGAGTGCATGCCTCCAGATTGGAATTTAAGTGTGCTCTGCCCAATCCACAAGAAAGGCGATCACGCTAACCGCACCAACTACCGCGGAATCAGTCTTCTTAATGTCGCATATAAGGTTCTTTCTAGCGTATTGTGTGAAAGAATTTAGCCCATCGTAGACAAACTGATTGGACCTTATCAGTGTGGCTTTAGAACTGGTAAGTCTACCATCGACCAGATTTTCACGATACGCCAAATCTTGGAGAAGACCCACGATAAAAGAATCGATACACACCATCTCTTGGTCGATTTCAAAGCCGCTTTTGATAGCGCAAAAAGTAGTAGCCTGTATGCCGCCATGTCTGAAATTGACTTCCCTGCAAAGCTTATACGGCTTTGCCAAATAACGTTGAGCAATACCAACAGCTCCGTCAGAATCGGAAGGGACCACTCTGAGCCATTTGAAACCAAACGAGGCTTCAGACAGAGCGACTCCCTTTCGTGCGATTTCTTCAACCTGATGCTGGAGAAGATAATTCGAGCAGCAGAGCTAAACCGCAATGGTACAATTTTTTACAAGAGCGTGCAATTGCTGGCGTATGACGATGATATTGATATCATTGGCCTTAACAACCGCGCAGTAAGCGCTGACTTCTCTGGTTTGGATAAAGAAGCGAAAAAAGTGGGTATTGCGGTGAACGAGGGTAAGACGAAGTGTCTGCTGTCATCAAAGAAAGAATCGGCGCACCTGCGCCTTGGCAGCCAAGTCACCGTTGATAGCTACAAGTTTGAAACGGTGAGGGACTTCGTCTATTTGGGAACCAGCATTAACATCGAAAATAATGTCAGTCTAGAAAATCCAACGGAGAATCACTCTTGCCAACAAGTGTTACTTTGGACTAAGTGGGCAATTGAGAAGTAAAGTCCTCTCTCGAAAAACAAAGATCGCGCTCTAAAAGTCTCGCACCATACCAGTCCTGATGTACGGCTCGGAATCATGGACAGTGTCTAGAGAAGATGAGATGGCCCTTGGAGTATTTGAGAGAACAGTTCTCCGGGAGATATATGGTCCTTCCCGTGATGCCAAAGGTGAGTATCGAAGGAAATTTAACGATGAGCTGTACGAGCTTTATGCAGACCTGACCAGCGTTTCACGTATTGCCGGTTCTGCGAGAACGGTATTTGTACCTGTACAATACCCTTCGTACCGAAACGACCCGGGTTGTTTTTTTTATAATGACTCGGCCAAGAGCAATACATTTCGAAGTGACCCTGTCTAACGCGTCACGATTCCGTCACCTATTGTCATCCCCGGAACAGCCCCTTGCAGCACGGCTGCTCCTTATTCTCTTGATCCGGGCTGGCATTGAGCCAAATCCTGGCCCAAGAGAATGGTTCTGCTGCGTTTGTCGGAAGAAAATATATGCAAGACGATCACACTCAGTACAGTGTGCATCATGCAAAGGTTGGTTGCACAAATCTAGTTGCTCCGGACTAGATCCAAAAACACATCGGCCCATTAGTTTCTATAAAAATTTTGTGGCGCCCTGCTGTTCACGTCCTAGGACGTCCCGAGGCAAGCGACGCTCATATGTTGCTTTATCGCCCTCTAATAATAATCAAGCCTCCACGACCTGCAATAATTATATTGCCCAGCAGAATATATGTGTTCCCGGCTGTAGCTTACTTCCTAGTGCATAAACAGCACAAGCACCCACTCATGGCTACTTTCTTCGTAGCACATCAGTTGATGCTTGTAGCACTACTGAGCTTCAGCCCCGTCTCTAAACTCTTTAATAACTTCTTCCGGCACTAGCACGAATGAAAGTCAAGTCCATCAACTTCTGGTCCCTCACTCTTCGTGCACTGTATGTCGGCACAGGATATATGCGTCTGTGGCATCGGTCAAGTGCAACTCCTGCCTAGGCCTGTGTCACCTACGCATATGTTCTGGGCTCGCAAACAGAAATCTCTGGACTGATGTGTTTGTCGCGCCTTGCTGTCGAGTTGTGCAGCCCTCAACGCCGACGGATGTACACTCATCTAGTAGTGAACGAATTCCGCCGGCTTCAGGACTGCAACGGAGACCAATATCGCGACATAACCTACCACCATCTGGGCGAACACATCAGTCTTTAACTCCCAGAGTGGCCATTGCCTCTCCTTCGCAATTTAAATTGTTGCAATTTAACTGCAACGGCTTGACCGGCAAGATAGCGGAGATAACCACATTTATGCAGCTACATAAAATCAAAATTGCTGCAATCCAGGAGACAAAACTTGGCCCCCACTAGAATCTCCGAGCGAGTGGAGGCTACCACGTACTCCGGCATGATCGTACGGACGGCGGAGGTGGTCTCGCGTTCCTTGTACACCATACGGTGCAGTATAGGGAATTTGATATCAACACTGACCAAAGTGACTTACCTTTAGAGTGTCAAGGTATAGTTATACAAGCTGGTGGCGTTGATCTCGAGCTAATCAATATATATATTCCTCCCGTCACCTGCTGCCCCAGAAGTTATCGTCCTGACCTTAGGGCGTTTCTTTGTGGCGATAACCGTATCATCATGGGCGATTTTAATGCCCATCATGATATGTGGCATTCACCCCTTTCTGTGGACGGCAGAGTACGGGAATTAGCCGAGCAAATTGATAACTCCTCTTTCTGTACTGTGAACGGAGACTCCTCAACTAGGATGGCTGTTAACTGCAGTAGCTCCCCGGACCTAACTATTGTTAGCCCGGGGTTAATTAACAGCATCAACTGGCAACCTATGGTGGCCCTGTCATCCGACCACCTGCCTATCATCCTGTCTGTCGATCGTGCCACGGATTTTATCACGTCGGAGAAAAGAACTTACGTGAATTTCAAAAAGGCCAATTGGGTCGGCTTTTTGGAATTCACGGAGAGCTCCTTTGGTGATCTTCCCATTCCCACTGACGTACACGTTGGCGAGCGTAACATACGTGAGGTCATTAAAAAGGCTACAGCCCGTTTTATACCAGCTGGTAGGATAAAAGATATTAGGCCTAACTTCCCAGCTGAGGCCGCAGCCTTGGCCAACGAACGTGACCTCATACGCAACATCGATCCATCTGACCCACAGATCGGTGATCTCAACATGGAAATCAGAAGGCTGGTTAACGAACACAAACAAACCAAATGGGAGGAGCACCTCAGGTCTTGTAACCTCTCTACCGGTGTTGGGAAATTATGGTCCACCGTCAAGTCCTTGTCGAATCCTTCGGGTCCACCAAAAAATGTCGACATTACCTTTGGTGACAAGACAATAAATGACCCCAGGAAATGTGCACAGGCTTTTTGTCGACAATATGTCCCACACCCTGCGCAAGACAGGGCTAGACGTGGAATCTTCAGGCGTGCGCATAAACACAAAAACTATGCCCCCGTTCCCATCACCGCTACAGAGGTTCAAGAGGCCATCCGGAAGGCCAAAAACTCCAAAGCCATCGGCCCTGATGGCATAGCCCTATGTACAGTCACTTCTCAGAGCAGAAAACCCAGGACATCGCCATGGATCTCTGCGCAGTGGAACCACCCGGGGTTTTACCTCGGCCAAGGACTGTCACTTTCAATGTAACCCTGTTTAGTATGTTTTGTCCCATTCCGAAACTATCATCCTCCCCCCTTGCAGCAGGGCTGCAAGATATTCTTTTGTTACGGGCGGGCGTTGAGCCGAACCCCGGACCAAAAGAATGGATATGCAGTGTCTGTTGCAAAAAAATATATATTAAACGGTCGCATTCTGGGCAATGCTTCTCGTGTAAGAGATGGCTCCATAAATCTGGATGTTCAGGGCTTAACCTTAACATCCACAGACCCCGTACTTTCTTTAGTACTTTCGTGGCCCCTTGTTGTTTGCGCCGTCGGGCGTCCCGCGGTAAGCGCCGTTCAAGCGCACCCCTACCGCCACCTTCTACGTACTGCCGGTTCTGCGAGAAAGGTACATGTGCTTGCGCAGTACCCTTCGTACCGAAACGACCCAGGCTGTATTTTTTTATTACAGCCTGGCCAAGAGCAGTACACCCGAAGTGACCCTGTCTAACGTGTCACGATTCCTCCCCCTAAAATTGTCATCCCTGGAGCAGTTCCTTGCAGCAGGGCTGCTCCCTATTCTGTTGTTCCGGTCTGGCGTTGAGCTAAACCCTGGTCCAACAGAATGGTTCTGCTGCGTGTGCCGGAAGAAAATTTATACCAGATGTTCGCATTCGGTGCAATGCACATCTTGTAAAGGTTGGTTACACAAGTCTAGTTGCTCCGGACTAGATCCAAAAATACACCGGCCTCTTAGTTTTTTTAAAACCTTCGTGGCGCCTTGCTGTTCACGCCTTAGAACGTCCCGTGGCTCGCGACGCTCCGGCGTAGCGCTATCGCCTCCCCTTCGCAATATATCTATTGCTCAGCAAACATTGTGTGTTCCCAGTTGTAGCTCGCTCCCTAGCGCGCTAACACCTCACACAGCAGCTCATAGCTACTCCCTACGTAGCACATCTATAGATGTTGTGAGCACTGCTGAGCTACAACTCCCGCCCCAAAATATTCTCCTCCCCTCTACTTCTTCCGGTACCGGCACAAGTGTGAATCAAGGCCATCAGCTCCTGGTCCCTCACACTATGTGCACTGTTTGTCGGCACAGAATATATGCGTCCAGAGTGCCATCGGTCAAGTGCAATATCTGCCTTGGCCAATGTCACCTGCGCATATGCTCAGGGCTCGCAAACAGAAATCTATGGACTGATGCGTATGTTGCGCCGTGTTGTCGAGCTGTGCAGCCCACATTGCCGACAAATTCTACCTCGTTTCCCAACGAGCGGAATTTGTCGCCTTCAGGACTGCGACGACGATCACGGACTAGCATATTACCTCCACGGCGAGCGCACCAGTCCCTGACTCCCAGAGTGACCATTGCCTCTCCCCCGCATTTCAAAATAATGCAATTAAACTGCAATGGTATAACTGGCAAGATTGTGGAGATCACCAAGTTTATGCAGCAAAACTCCATCAAAATTGCTGCAATCCAGGAGACTAAACTTGGCACCCACTCGGATCTCAGAGCGAGTGGTGGCTACCACATTCTCCGGCATGATCGTACGGACGGTGGGGGTGGTCTTGCGTTCATCATCCACCAAACCGTGCGGTATAGGGAATTTGCATTCAACACCGACCAAGAGGACATACCCTTAGAGCGACAGGGTATTGTCATTTCAGCTGGAGGTGTTGATCTCGAGCTGATAAACATCTACATACCTCCCGTCACCTGTTGTCCCAGAAGTTATCGCCCTGATTTAAGCGATTTCCTACGGGGCGATAACCGTGTCATTATGGGCGATTTTAATGCACACCATGACATGTGGCATTCACGCCATTCAGCTGACGGCAGAGGACGGGAAATAGCCGAGCAAATTGACGCTTCCACATTCTGCGCGGTGAACACGGACGCCCCCACGAGGATGGCAGTAAATTGCAGTAGCTCCCCGGACATAACAATTGTTAGTCCGGGTCTAATAAACTGCATAAACTGGCGCCCAATGGTGGCTTTGGCATCAGATCACCTGCCAATCATCCTGTCCGTTGATCGTGCCCCGGATTTCACCACCTCTGAGAAGAGATCCTACGTAAACTTCAGGAGGGCTGACTGGGTTGGCTTTACTGAGTTTACTGAGAGCTCCTTTGGTGCTCTTCCCATACCGACTGACGTACGCCAAGGTGAAAAGGAAATACGTAAGGTCATAAATAGAGCTGCAGCCCTTTTTATACCAGCTGGGAGAATACAAAATATACGGCCAAACTTCCCAACTGAAGCTGCAGCCCTGGCCAATGAACGTGACCATATACGTAGCATCGATCCCGCAGACCCACAGATCAGTGGTCTCAACGCGGAAATCAGACGGTTGGTAGATGAACACAAACATGCCAAATGGGAGGAGCATCTGAGGTCTTGTAACCTCTCTACCGGTGTTGGAAAATTATGGTCCACAGTCAAATCCCTGTCAAATTCGACGGGCCCACCAAAAAACGTAGACATCACCTTAGTGACCCGAAGAAAAGTGCAACGGCCTTTTGCCGACAGTTTGTACCACACCCTGCACAGGACAGGGACAGACGTAGGATCTTCAGGTGTGCGCATAAACACAAAAACAATGCCCCCGTTTCCATCACCGCTACAGAGGTTCGAGTGGCCATCAGGAAAGCCAAAAACTCTAAAGCTATGGGCCCTGACGACATAGCCATGGTGCATTTAAAACACATCGGCGAAGAGGGAGTAAAATACCTCACTACCGTCTTCAATTTGTCCCTGGCCACTTCTGTCATACCTGAAAAATGGAAACAGGCAGTCGTGGTCCCACTACTAAAGCCTGGCAAACCAGCTAACGTAGGGGAGTCTTATCGTCCGATATCGCTCCTCTCGCCAGCAGTGAAGACATTGGAGGCGGTATTACTTCCTCTTTACACATCAAAGTTGAGGTTAGCCGAGCACCAACATGGCTTTAGAAAAATACGGAGCACAACATCTGCTCTAAATGCCATTAACACTCAGATAACTGACGGACTCAACCAGAAAAGCCCTCATCACAGGACGGTTCTAGTTGCTCTTGACCTGTCTCAAGCTTTTGACACAGTAAATCATGGACAACTGGTATCCGATTTGGAAGATTCATCGCTTCCCCCCTGTCTTAAGCGTTGGTCCGCCAATTATCTGAGTGGTCGTCAATCGTCTGTAGTTTTCAGAAACAAAAAATCAAAACCGAGAAAGATTAAACAAGGGGTACCGCAGGGTGGTGTCCTTTCCCCGCTTCTGTTTAATCTTTATATTTCGAGGCTTCCTTCCCCACCAGATGGAGTCTCGATTGTCTCTTACGCAGACGATTGTACGATCCTGGCTTCTGGCACTTCCGTTGATGAGCTATGCTCCAGGATCAATGGTTATCTCCCCTCTCTTGTTGAGTTTTTCACTGCCCGGAGCCTGACATTGTCGCCAACGAAGTCCTCGGCGACACTATTCACGACCTGGACGGCGCAAGTTGGCATGGAGTTAGAAATCTACGTAGGCGATCAAAAATTACCTACTGTCTCTCACCCCAAAATCTTAGGGGTAACTTTCGACCCCATGCACAAATTCGCTGCTCATTCAACCGCAATTGTCTCTAAGCTACAAAGCCGCAACAAAATTCTCAAGTCGCTAGCCGGCAGCACTTGGGGTAAAGACAAAGAAACGTTGCTGGCAACCTATAAAGCAATTGGTCGGCCGATCCTGAATTACGCGTCGCCGATATGGTCGCCGGGGCTTGCTGAGGTTCATTGGAAAAGACTGCAGGCCTGCCAAAATACCGCACTCAGAACCGCCACGGGATGCGTCCTTATATCTCCAAAACATCATTTACATAATGAGGTGGAAATGCTCCCAGTTTTGGAGCACAATGAAATGCTAAACAAGCAGTACCTGTTAAACTGTTGCAAACCACAACATCCCAACAGACTACTGCTTGAGTATGAGCCACCTCCTAGGACCGTAAGGGCACATCTACGTGAGCATTTTGATGAGATCCGGCACCTCACACTTTCGCCGTTTGATCCAAAGGTACATACGCAGGCCCTGAAGCACATCCATGACACGTCCGTTGCGTCTTATGTCTCGCTCTGTCCACTGAACGCCGTTTTGCACGCCAAACCACCTCGCGTCGCGGCTGAGGAGCGTCATCTTCCTCGAGAGACAAGGGTCACTCTGGCTCAATTACGCTCTGGATACTGTAGCAGGTTAAACTCCTACTTATCCAGACAAGACCTTGACGTGCCGAATGAATGTCCGGCATGCGGCTCGTCACCCCATAATACCAACCATTTATTTATCTGCTCTTCGGAGCCCACTCTTCTAACACCCATCTCCCTCTGGTCCAACCCTGTGGAAACTGCAAGTTTCCTAGGACTCCCGTTAGAAGAAATTGATGACAATTTAGGTTAAGGAAAAGTACACGCTGGGCAGGGCTACACTTCGTTACAACAACAACAACGGTAGCAATACTAATAATAATAATAATAATGTCTTAACGACTAGCAGCATTTCTGCTATACCCGCCACACAAATTCCAGACTGTTGCTCGTGCCTTATGGCGTCAACATCACGCGCAGTAGCTCAACACTCTTGCACCCACCGGAGAAGTTTAGACATGAGCAACTCCGAGCATCAGTCTCTGTCTGTTTCTTTGTTACACCCCCCCTCCCGTTTACACGTGAGTCAGGATCAGCATCTTCTTGCACCTGTCTCGACGTGTACTGTTTGTCGGCAAAGATTATACACGCTCGCGTCATCGGTCAAATGCAATAACTGCTTAGGCCAATGCCACGTACATCTATGTTCTGGGCTCGCTAACAGGAATCTTTGGACGGATGCGTTCATCGCACCATGCTGTAACACGCCTCAACCTACGACGCCAGCCAACCCGGTTACACCAGGTCCACAGCTAACTAGGCTGAGGCACAGCCTTGGTCTTCGCCTACCAACACCTGGGCGAACACATCCGTCTCTCACGCCTTTGGTTAACTCGACATCGACCCCACCGGCGCACTTCCAAATCTTACAGCACAACTGTAACGGATTAACTGGTAAGGTCGCAGAGATAACTAATTTGATGACGCAATATTGTTAAGGTGTAGATTTATCTTATGGTATATGTGAGGGGTACTTTAGGTTTTGCCTAATCGATATTTGATAAACATCACATCTCTAATATGTAAAAGGTAACTTTACCTTCTCTATGAAAAATAACTTAAAATAAGAAGACACGTTTGTACATCTGCTGATGCAGAACTTTTACACTTTCATTAAATAAATTTAACCTTAGTATAAACTAAATACCCACTTATCTTAATATGGTAGCAGAGGTCTAAGGTTGGAAGTTTCGTGTAAGGTTGAAAGTTTGGTCTATTAGCGAGTGAGAAGAAAGAAAAAAAAACTTGTCATCTACAAAAGGAAGAGGCACGTGGCGAGAGTTAAGATGGCGGCGAAAAATGAAATTACTAAACCGGTGTTTGATGGAGAAAATTACCTGATGTGGAAGAAAAGAATAACTATGTTTTTGAAGATGAAGAAGTGCGATGTCGTTGTAGAGAGGCAAAAGGTGGAATCGGATAAGGAGGACTGGGACGAAAAAGATTTGCGTGCGATAAATTATATCTACAGTGCAATTTCAAACAAACAATTGGAATTTGTTTGCGACATGGAATCTGCATTTGAAATCATAAAAAAATTCAATTCCCTGTATATGAAAGAGTCCACAGCACTGCAAATAGTTTGCAGGAACAGATTAGAGCGACTAAAATTGAGGGAGTTCTCTGATTCGGCAACCTTTTTTGGCGAGTTTGAGCGATGCGTTAACGAACTGAAAAGTGCAGGGGCAAATGTGTCGGCAAAAGAAAAACTAAATTATATATTAAACACGTTGCCGGAATCGTATAGCTATATTGGCGATTTAATAGATACGCTAAAAGAGGAAGACCAAACGGCTGATTACGTTAAAAATAAAATACAGATGGCTGAACTAAAGAATGTATGTGAAAAAGAAAATGGTGTACGTAAGTCAAATGCATTCGCTGCGAATAAACGCCAAAATGGGTGGACATGCTTCAACTGTGGTGAAAATGGGCATTTTCAAAGAGAGTGCAAAAATGGACCGAATAAATGGCGATCAAATCGTGGGCAGCAAGTAGTTGGAAGAGGAAGTTATGGCAGAGGTCGTGGCAACTATCATGGCAAAAATACAACAAACACACATCGAGCTAATAAGCAAATCGAACAGAGGAGTGAAGGTAGAAACAGCGTATGGGTTACAACGATTGCACGTCATGTGGCGACAAATACTAAAGCGAATAACTTAGAAGGTAATGAAATAAAATGGTTATTAGATAGTGGTTGTACGGACCACATCATCAATGATGAAAGATATTTTGAAAATTGTAAGATACTTGAAAAACCAGTAAATGTTTATCTTGGGGACAATAGAGTTGTGAAGGCAACAAAAATAGGAAATGTGTTAAGCTATTTTGAAGCTTTCGGGAAAATTAATTGTATTGAAATGAAGAACGTTTTTTATATAAAAGATATGAAATCCAATTTAATTAGTTACAGTAAATTAACACGAGATAACGTGTTGGTTTCAAAAGGCAATACGACAAAAATTATTAATAGTAATGGTAAAGTAACTGCAGTAGCTTTTAAAAGTAATGGTTTGTATATTATGAAAAGTAAATTAAAAATAGATGAGCCTGTTGTCAATATTGCAAATAAAAATATGAAGAATATGAATGAAAAGGAGAAGTGGCATCGACTGTTGGGTCATGTAAACTTCAAATATTTAAACGTCATGTCGAAAAATCAAATGGTAAAGGGTATACCAAGAGAATTTGAGCCTGAATTTATGAAATGTAAGACATGTATTGAAAACAAAATGCACAATATCGGGTTTGAAAATAATAGACGTAAGGCAAATGAGTTGTTGGAAATTGTACACACCGATGTGTGTGGACCATTTGCAACAACTGGCTTCCAAGGTGAAAAATATTTTGTTTCTTTCATTGATGATTATAGTAAGATAGCTAAAGTGTATGTTATTAAATCCAAAGCGGAAGTGTTTGATTCCATTGTTGAGTATGTAAATGAAAGTGAAAATTTGACGGGAAAAAGGATAAAATTTTTGAGATGTGACAATGGCTCAGAGTATTTGAATGGTAGGGTATATAACTTTGCAAAAGGGAAAGGGATAGTCATTAATAATTGCCCGGCATATGTTCACAAATTGAATGGAACCGCAGAAAGATTCAATAGAACTATAATGAATATGTCCCGATGTTTATTGGCTGAAGCAAATGTCGATAAAAAAATATTGGCCAGAAATTGTTTGTGCGGCAACTTACTTAAAAAATCGAACGCTAACTAATAATATAGAAAGAAAAACACCTTACGAGATATTTTTTGGAGAGAAAGCTGATGTTTCGAATTTGCGATTATATGGAAGTAAAGTTTTTGTCAGGAAACCGGAACAAAAAAGAACTTCTAAATGGGATAAAAAGGCAGAAATGGGTATTCTGATAGGGTACAGCAACGTTGGATACCGTGTTCTTCTAAATAATAAAGTCATAGTTGCTAGGCATGTAGAGTTTGTTGAAGAAGGTGTAAAATGTACCGGGTTGGATGAAAATGAATCCATAGGCGAGAGTAGTGATGGTGAGGAAAGTTCTCATGATAAATCTTTGGATGAAAGTTTTAAAAGTACAGATACAAAGGAAGCTAAAAGTTGTGAAGAGGCTGAAGAGCAACCTGAAAGTAGTGAAGAGGAGGGAGCTCAGTCCGAGGCACGTAAATCGAAGCGTGTAAAGAAGCAGCCAAGGAAATATGAAGATTACGAATGTAATAATATTCTTGTAAACCTTTGTAGTATTGATACACCCAAATCGTTTGAGGAGGCGGTAGCGTCAAGTGAAGGTACCTTTTGGAAGAAAGCTATGAGTAAAGAAATCGATTGCCTGAAGAAAAATGAGACATGGAAGTTAGTTCAAAATATAAATAATAACAAAGTTTTGGATGTGAAATGGGTATATAATAGGAAAGCAGATGGGACGTACAAAGCGAGACTCGTAGTTAGAGGTTTTCAACAGACGGATGAAATAGATGAAATTTATTCTCCTGTTCGAAAATGCAAACATTAAAAATTCTATTATCATATTGCTGCCAAATGGGGTTAGATATAGAGCAAATGGATGTAGAAACAGCGTTCTTGAACGGCACGGTACAGTCCGAAGTGTATGTTAAACAGCCAAGGGGTTATGAAGATGGTACAAAGAGAGTCTGTAAATTGATAAAAGCGTTATATGGTTTAAGAGAAAGTCCACGAGCATGGTACGAATGCCTTGATAGATTTTTGATAAGTATTGGATTTGAAAGAAACAAAATTGATTCATGTTTATATACTTGTAAAATTAGAAAAGATGTAATATATCTTTTGATTTTTGTTGACGATTTATTAATTTGTGCTAAAGATAAAAATGAAATTCTTAAAGTAAAAAACGAGTTATCTAGAAAGTTCAAAATGAAAGATCTTGGAAAAATCAAAGAATATCTTGGTATAACCGTGGATTATCAGTCAAGTAAAAATGAGATGAAATTGAGTCAGACTAAATACATTGAGGCGTTGGCTAAGACGTTTAATGTAGAAATGAGTAAATTATATAAAACACCTATGGAAATAAATTTAAAACTTGAAAAATCAGATATTTGCGAAAGAAATGTTAAATATAGAAATTTAATTGGGGCCTTATTATATATAAGTTCTGCAACAAGACCAGATATAAGTTTTAGTGTAAATTACTTGAGTAGATATCAAAATGGTTACGACAAAACTCACTACAAATATTTGCTACGAATCTTGAAATATTTATACTCAACTAAAAATTTAAAACTCACTTATAAAAGAAATGAAAATTGTAATATTCTCGACTGTTATGTCGATGCCGACTGGGCTGGTGACATTGTGGATAGAAAATCTACCACAGGGTATATAATAAGATTATTTGGAAATGCAGTATACTGGAAATCGAGAAAGCAAAAATCCGTCACAAAATCTTCAACATTTGCAGAGTATGTAGCTTTGTCAGAAGCTGTAAGTGAATTAAAATTTGTAATAGAATTATTGAAAGTTTTTGATCTAAAATATGTAAAACCAATTTGTGTATATGAAGATAACTCTGGAGCAGTTAATATATCAAAGTACGGTAACTTTACAAAGAATTCTAAACACATTGAAATTCACCATCATTATGTACATGAATGTGTAGAAAGAAAAATTATAGATGTGGTTAAAGTAAATTCAGATAATAATATTGCAGACATTTTTACTAAATCGTTGTGTCGAGAAAAATTTGAAAAATTAAGAAATATGATAAATGTAAACTGATTGTAATACAAGATAAATCTAAGGAGGTGTGTTAAGGTGTAGATTTATCTTATGGTATATGTGAGGGGTACTTTAGGTTTTGCCTAATCGATATTTGATAAACATCACATCTCTAATATGTAAAAGGTAACTTTACCTTCTCTATGGAAAATAACTTAAAATAAGAAGACACGTTTGTACATCTGCTGATGCAGAACTTTTACACTTTTATTAAATAAATATAGCCTTAGTATAAACTAAATACCCACTTATCTTAATAAATATGACATAAAACTTGCCGCAATCCAAGAAACCAAGCTCAGTCCAAGGTCGGACCTCATTACGTATGGCGGATATAACATTCACCGGAAAGACCGTCATAGAGTAACAGGAGGTCTGGGAGGTGGTCTAGCGTTCATAACGCACAACTCTGTACAGTATCATCTATTTGATACCGACATCGAAGGAACGGATGATATCTTAGAAAGCCAAGGTATTACCATCCGTACAGGAGATGTCGATCTGCAAATCATTAACATCTACATACCCCCTGTCTCAAGTTGCCCCACCGGTTATCACCCCGACATTATCTTGCTATTACGAGGAGATAACCGCGTGATCCTGGGCGACTTAAATGCGCACCACGACATGTGGCACTCAAACTTGCCAGCAGACAGTAGGGGGCATGTACTCGCAGAACAAATAGATGATACGGCTTTCTGTACATTGAACGGAGACGCCCCAACGAGAGTATCGGGTAACTGCTATAGTTCGCCAGATATTTCTATCGTAAGTGCAGGACTATTGAACAACACCAATTGGCGACCCATACTCACGTTGGCGTCTGACCATCTCCTAATAGTCATTACCATCGAACGACCGACGGACTTTATAACACCTGAGCATGGTACATACATCAACTTTACCAAGGCGGACTGGGACAGTTTTCAGACATATACGGACGAATCCTTGGCTGCTCTATCCATTCCTACGGACGTACGCAAAGGCGAACGAGACTTCCGCAACATCATTGACTTGGCCTCTAGACGCTTCATTCCTGCGGGTCGAATATCCCGAATAAGACCAAATTTCCCCGCGGAGGCAGCGGCCATGGCTAGAGAAAGAGATGAAGTGCGAAGTCTCAATCCCGCAGACCTCCGTATAAGGGATCTCAACGCGGAAATTCGTAGGTTGGTCGATAAACACAAACTGGCCAAATGGAAACAACACCTAGAGCAATGCAACCTCTCTGACGGTGTTGGCAAATTATGGACTACGGTCAAAGCTCTATCTAATCCAACACAACACAAGGATAAAGTAGATATTACTTTCGGTGACAGGGTGAAGAAGGACCCTAGGGGATGTGCGAACTCCTTCTGTAGACAATTTGTACTACATTCCCCACCCGATAGAGCTAAACGTAGAACCATGCGACAGGCGCGTAAATACAAAAACCAAAACACGCCCATTGTCATCACTGCCTCAGAGGTCAAGGAAGCCATCAGACAGGCTAAGCCCTCAAAATCCATCGGCCCCGACGGCATTGCCATGAAGATGCTGAAACATCTAGGCCAGGAGGGACACAAATACTTAGCGGCTCTATTCAATCTTTCACTGAACACTTTCGTCATTCCTGAAATAGGGAAAAAGGCGAGAGTGGTTCCATTATTAAAACCTAGAAAGCCGGCAAACATAGGCGATTCATGTCGCCCTATATCACTTTTGTCGCCGGTAGTGAAGACGCTAGAGTCCATTTTGCTCCCGTATTACACCGCAAATCTGCACCTGGCTAATCATCAACATGGCTTCCGTAAGCTGCACAGCACCACCACCGCACTCAATGCCATTACAACGCAAATAAATAGCGGTCTAAATCAAAACCAACCAAATCACAGGACTGTGTTAGTGGCACTTGACTTGTCGAAAGCTTTTGACACAGTCAACCATGCCACTCTCATACAAGATCTATTAGAAACACAAATACCTGATGGGTTAAAGAGATGGACCGCTAATTACTTGAATGGGCGGCAGGCGTCGGTCAACTTTAGAAACGCAACATCAAAATCAAGACGAATTAGACAGGGGGTGCCACAGGGTGGTGTCCTATCCCCGACACTGTTTAATTTCTATCTATCGAAGATGCCCCCACCACCAGAGGGTGTCTCCGTCGTTTCTTATGCTGACGACTGTACAATAATGGCGACGGGGAAGGGCCCCTATACTGATGAACTCTGTAATAAAATCAACGGTTACCTCTGCGACCTTTCCAGGTTTCTCACAGAGCGAGATCTGGCGATATCTCCGACTAAATCAACGGCGACGCTTTTTACGACGTGGACGCACCAGGGGAGAAATGAATTAGACATTTTCGTTGACGGCACTAAGCTACCAACTGTCAGCCACCCAAAGTTATTAGGGATGACATTGGATAATACTTTCTCATTTGCTGGTCATGTGTCTGCAATGGTCTCAAAGGTACGTGGTCGCAACAAGATCCTCAAGTCACTTGCCGGCAGTACTTGGGGAAAAGACAAAGAAACGTTGCTGACTACATATAAGGCCATTGGCCGACCAGTCTTTGACTATGCTGCACCCATATGGTCGCCTAATGTACATAACACCAACTGGACGAAGTTACAAGTCTGCCAAAATACTGCCATCAGAACTGCTACGGGATGTCTCCTCATGTCTTCCGAGTCTCGCCTCCATCAGGAGGCAAAACTGCTCAATGTAAAAGAGCATGCGGAAATGCTGAGCAAGCAATTCCTTCTGAACTGCCACAAGCCAGCACATCCAAACCGTCATCTTTTGGACATAGATCCGCCCCCGAGAGACATAAGGAAACATCTCCGTAAACATTATGATGAGATCCGGCATCATATTACCTTGCCGTTTGATCTGCAGAATCATAAGCGGGCTCTAACCGACATCCACACCGAGTCGGTAGATACTTTTGTCGGATCTCTACCTGTGAACCCCGTTCTGAACAGTCCTCCACCGGATATTGCTGAAGAAGAACGCACCTTACCAAGGGAGACAAGAGTTACCCTGGCACAGCTTAGGTCTGGATATAGTGTAAGGTTAAACTCCTACTTGTCCAGACTTAATGACACAATCTCAAACACATGCCCTGCATGTGGTAGGACCCCCCATGATACTCTACATCTCTTCAATTGTTCATTTGAACCTACTCTTCTAACCCCTCTGTCCCTCTGGACAAACCCTGTTGAAACTGCACGTTTCCTTGGACTCCCCTTAGAAGAGCTTGATGAAGATCTTCGGAATGATCATACACTCTAGACAGGGCAATGCATTGTTAACAACAACAACAACAACTCCTATCGCCAGTAGTAAAGACACTTGAGGCGGTCCTACTCCCGCTCTACACATCACACTTGCTGTTAGCCGAGCACCAACATGGCTTCAGGAAAGGTAGGAGCACAACATCTGCTCTAAATGTCATAAACACTCAGATAACTGACGGTCTTAATCAAAATAGGCCTAATGACAGGACGGTTCTAGTTGCACTTGATTTGAGTCAAGCTTTTGACACAGTAAATCATGGGCAACTTGTAGCTGATTTGGAAGACTCGTCACTCCCCCCCTGTCTAAAGCGTTGGACCGCCAATTATCTCAGTGGTCGTCGTAGCCTGCACGGCTAGTTTAGTTTCTTGTATTGCCGGATCTACGAGAACGGTACCAGTACTTGTGCTGTACCCATCGTGCCGAAACGACCCGGGCCGTTTTCTTATATCGACCCGGCCAAGAGCAATACACTCGAGGTGACCCTGTCTGACATTTAGGCAGGGCTACACCTCGTTACAACAACAACAACAACTGCTTGAACTCATTCCGCCTCCTAGGACCATAAGGTCGCATCTACGTAAACATTTTGATGAGATCCGTCACTATATAACAACGCCGTTTGATCTACAGGTGCACAAACAGGCTTTGGGGCATATCCATACAACGTCTGTTGGCCATTACTCTGCGCTCTGTCCGCTAAACAATGTCTTACATGCCGCAACACCTGGCATTTCTGAAGAGGGGCGTCATCTTCCTCGAGAGACAAGGGTCACTCTGGCTCAATTACGCTCTGGATATTGTAGTAGGTTAAACTCCTACATATCTAGACTGAACCCTGATGTGCCGAATGTATGTCCGGCATGCGGCTCGTCCCCCCACAATACCAATCACTTATTTTCTTGCTCATTTGAGCCCACTCTTCTAACACCCATCTCTCTTTGGTCCAATCCTATTGAAACTGCTAGTTTCCTTGGACTCCCGTTAGAAGATATTGATGACAATTAGGTTAAGGAAAAATACGCGTTGGGCAGGACTACACATCGTTACAACAACAACATAGTGCACCGAATTAAAGCCCAAAGGCTTCGCTGGCTGGGTCATGTTGTGCGAATGGACAAGGAGGCTCCAGCACAGAAGGTTTTCCTATCGACACCCGAATTCGGCAACAAAGGAAGGGGAGGCCTCGACTGAGATGGAAACAACAAGTGGAGGATGACTTGAACTCCCTTGGGGTTTCCAATTGGCGTCAGTTATCGCTAAAAAGGAATGACTGGCGTGCTTTGATACGAACCGGCCAAATCGCCTAGGCGGTTAAGCGTCAATAAATGACGCAATATGGCTTCAGGAAAGGCAGGAGCACAACATCTGCTCTAAATGGCTTCAGGAAAGGCAGGAGCACAACATCTGCTCTAAATGTCATAAACACTCAGATAACTGACGGTCTAAATCAAAACAGAACTAATGACAGGACAGTTCTAGTTGCACTCGATCTGAGTCAAGCTTTTGATACAGTAAATCATGGGCAGCTTGTATCCGATTTGGAAGACTCGTCACTCCCCCCCCCTGTCTCAAGCGTTGGACCGCCAATTATCTCAGTGGTCGTCGGTCGTCTGTTGTATTCAGAAATAAAAAATCTAAAGCCAGGAAAATCAAACAAGGGGTACCACAGGGTGGTGTCCTTTCCCCGTTATTGTTTAACTTCTATATTTCGAAGCTTCCTCCTCCACCAGAAGAAGCTACGATTGTTTCTTACGCAGACGATTGCACGATATTGGCTACTGGTACTTCCGTTTATGAGCTGTGCTCTAAAATAAATGGCTATCTCCCCTCTCTATCTTGACATTGTCGCCATCAAAGTCTTCGGCGACCCTATTCACGACGTGGACAGCGCAGGTTGGCATGGAACTAGAAATTTATGTAGGTGATCATAAAATACCTACTGTCGCTCACCCAAAAATCTTAGGAGTGACTTTAGACACCATGCACACTTTCGCTGCCCATTCAGCTGCAATTGTCCAAAATTACAGAGCCGTAACAAAATCCTCAAATCACTAGCCGGCAGTACTTGGGGTAAAGACAAAGAAACGTTGCTGGTAACGTACAAGGCAATTGGTCGGCCGATCCTGAACTATGCGTCGCCGGAGCTTGCAGACATTCACTGGAATCAGCTTCAGGCCTGTCAAAACACCGCGCTCAGAACCGCTACAGGGTGCGTCCTTATTTGGGTTTCCGTTTCCCCATCTTTGAGTCGTGGATTTGGTGGGAGGTATCAACTGCTAATAAATTAGCTAAAATTATGTGATAGAGCTCAAAAGACGGGGTTCGGCCTCAGAATCACGAATCCGGAAGCGCTTTTTTAATATTTTGCTTCTCTGCAGAGATATTTGCAATCAAAGTTTCAAGTTTTCATGTGGTGTTGTAATTTTATTAGACTGTCCCTAAAAACGTGCAAAAAAAGTCCCGCCGTGGCGGTAGCCATGGTTATGTCACACGTCCGGACTTGGGATGACGTAGCCCAGGGTTATTTTTTATAAGAAAGGTGTTTCGCACATAAATACAATGGATTCCGCCCCAATTTTGGTATCGGACCCGGGTCATTTTTCGGGTTTTTGATCATAACTTTTCACTAAAATGATCATAACATTTCACTAAGCGCTTCGGATTCGTAATCCTGAGGCCAAAACGCGTCTTCTGAGGTATCTCCCATATTTTTAGCTAAATTATTAGGAGTTGTCCCTTAAAGGAAACTAATACCGCGGTATTTTGAAATTATGGCAATTTTCTTAACCCACAAACCACAAGCACATTGCAATGTAACCGCGTTTGTATTTCTTATAACGTGATAAGACTTACCTTTGTCAGCTTCCTGGTCATCATAAAAGCTTCCAGAACTTCTTAAAAATTTACCAAATTCTTTTCCAGCACTTTTACTATATATCCACGTACTTTCCCAGGTATCTAGAAAACATATCATCAAGCAAATTTTTTTATTAACGAAATACGAGTTTACCATCGCCAAAAGTGTCTTCCAAAAACACTTCAGATCTCGCAATTTTCAAATAAAGTAATAAAACGGATATTTTCTTCAACCAAGCGACCATGTTGGATAAATGCTAATCAGCTTTTACTTCCCACCAACGTGTCTGTATAATAAAAAAACTATGATATTAAAGAAATGCAGGCCTGTGCCGCTGTTTATTTTCCCTAAAATATGTAATGAAGCACACGCAAGTTGGATTCTGTTAAAAGGAGATGGCTAAATTTAACACTACAGATGGAAAGCGGGGATTGGCCAGATTGGAGCCAATAAAAACTCTCCAACACAACAATATAGAGTGGTGTCACACGTTACTGAATATCCTTGGATCGCGATCCGTGGAAATGGACTACAATTTTATGATACACGTTCAATAGGGAATGACAAATTGTAGGCAAAATTTTATCCGTTTTGGCACAAGATCATGGTTCATATGGTTATTTTTACAATAATGACTGCTGCTTCATCCATATACAGTTACGGATGGAACTGTCAAGTTATAACCACGGTTGCCGAACCTGGTAATTAGTTACCAAACTTGGTAACTTTTTTCGCTGTTGGTAACTTGGCAACTTTAATTTGCGTTTGGTAACTTCTTTTAAGACGTAGTTTTTGATAAAAAAAAAAAAATTATCAAATATTCTTTGCATGTGTCCTTATGGAGCAGAGTACACCTAGCGACAGCAGCACCACGCGACACAACAATGTTGATCAAATAGGCAACTATCGCTAGTTGTACCCGTACCTTTACCCCTGTTTACATTGTTCAATTTTGGAATCAATTTTCGTCGCAAGTGCGGTTGATTCCAAATTGAGTTGACTACCCGTTTACATTAATCAATTTTTTTGAAAACTATTTGACATGAGAAGCTACTCAGCAAAAAATTCATTTGCTTTGCAAGTGCCGTTCGGAGTCGGCAAAAAACTGTAGGTCCCGCCAACTTGTAGGAAAAACTCAAAAAGCAACACACCACTAGTTGGAGAGAGAAGCTCGGCTAAAAATCTCGTTAGAGGTTATGATAACCTGTTGGTATATCGCCGCTATTAGTTATTTGACGGTTGTTCACGTCACTCAAATAAAATTAAATTTTTAATTGTAAGTAATTTTTTAATTTTTCTCAACAGAATAAACAGATATCTCCCGAATCTTTCCGATTTTTTAGCCGCAAGGAGCCTGACAATATCAGCGGTAAAATCCACCCCACCCTATTCACGACCGCAAGCAAACAGGGAGTTAGAAATCTTCGTCGATGGATCTTTCATCCCGACTGGCCGTCGACACCATGCATACAAAACCGCGAAAACCCTGATGTTGTTATTGTAACGACAAAAACTCTACCCAAGGGCTTGGGAAGTGTTGTCGAATTAACAGTACTTGGCCAGAAATCAATCCGCTTGCGATTTATCACCAGTAAAACCTTCTACCCTTATTCCGGAAGGATAAGATTGGTAGTGGAAAATTAAATTAGTTATACAGACTGAGTACAGAGGAGCCCAATGTTTGTCCGGAATGCGGCACTTCTCCTCGCGACACTAACCACTTATTCGCCTGCTCCTGTTGTTGTTGTTGTTGTTAACAACAAAACAACCCCGAAGGTTTTGGGGAGTGATGCCGAAGTTGACAGTCCTTGGCCGGATATGACCCCGGTACGCTGCGGTACTCCCTTGCGGTACTGCCCGTCTGTCGTGGTAGCGATTTGGTATGACCAGTGGAACCTTCTAGGTCATGGCATCCCTCCATCCATGAGGAAGGAGAAGATGGGTAATGAGAGGTGAGAGGCATCATATCCGTAGATCAACCATCGAGTAGCACGTCAATTACCTATGTGCATATTAGTCGCCTCTTACGACCGGTATGCCTACCTCGGGCATATTCTAAACCCCTAACCCGCAGGGTTACTCTTCTTGAGCTAAATTCACCTTGGTCCAAACCTATTGAAACTGCTTGATTCCTTGGATGACAATTTAGGACAAACGCGTTACTTCTGGGCAGAACTAGGCTTCTTTAAAATAGCAACAACAACGGAAACAGAGACCTAGTTCAGCTTATATACAATTATCAGGCCTTTACTAGGCAATGCAATGCTTCCAAAAGGAGCGAACAGCTCTTTCGTAGGAGTGCTAATGGGAGCGAAGAGGGGGAAATTTTAGTATAGACTCGCACAGCTAGAAAATAACGTTTTTTTCAGGAGGATAGAGGAGCTTTTTCTGAACACAAATATATAATCTTAGCGTAAGGAGCCTTATATTTACTGAGATAATGGTTGTTGAAGTTTTGCAAATTTTGTAAATTTCACGCATTTTTCCGCATAATGGTACCATAACACTTATGAATTGCAAATGATTAACAGAAAATAATATTAATATGTATAAATATTCATCTATTTTCACAAAATTATAAATTTTCACCATCGCACAGCTATACACAGATATTTCACAACAAAAATAACCCTGGGCTACGCCATCCCATGTCCGGACGCGTGCACCAACTGCGGCTACCGCCGCAGTGAGTACTTCTGCGTAGTAAACCCATTTGGCGGAGTCCCGACGTGTGCTCTAACCGTGGCTACCGCCACGGTGAGTCCTTCTGCGTAGTACACCCATTTATTTTAGTATAGGTGAGGCTTGCAAACCCTATTCAAATACTTAATTGGTGCGCATGAAAAGTATTGTAAGCCTTATTATTTTTTATTAAATATTTTTGGATGTGGCAACACTCTTTCAATGTCAAAAACAGTACATACATATATATACATACAAAAAAAGCGTGCAAAATTTACTAACTTTAACAACGTTTTACCGGAGAAGTATAAACCGCCTGACTCTAAGACCTATATATTTGTGATCTGGAGAACTCCCTCTTTCGTTCCATACCAAAAACAGTCCAAAATTCGTGCGAGTCTAAACTAAATCGCACCCGCGAAGAGTAAGTACGGAGTCTTTCCGGAATCCAATAAGGGAGTGTGTTTTAAGGATACACCCTAGCTGGCTGAGCGCACCGCCCTGGGAATCCTAACGGAGCACCTTACGGACTCGTCTGGTTAGATGTTATGAACGCACACGTTTTGCTCTGGGTGTTGGTGTTGAATGCTCGAAAAAATCGCCTAGGCGGACTCAACGCCAAAAAAGAAACCATTTCACTTATATTTCATTTATGTATATTTATTTAATTTATTACAAAACTTGTCAACAAAATCTGACAAAAATTTACGAATGTCAGTTCGCAAACAAACTCAAAAGTTGAATGCTGAGTTGATCAAAAGTCGGCTGGCTACTAACTTTGTTGCATGCAATTTTGCAAGACCACGAGTAAATTTTCAGAAGCAATATGAAATTGAATGACAAATCGAGCAATGTAAACGGGACTTTGGGGTCGTGCATATATGACGTCACGCTCTTTGAGGTGGGGAGGGGGTCTGCGATTTGTGACGAAATGTGACATGGGGGGAGGGGGGAGTAGCACTTACGTGATTTCACGTTATTTTTTGCATGTTTTCTGGCGTGCAACGTCCATGAACGTTTTCAAATTTGGCACGTTTTCATTCTTTCGATTGGCAAATATTATTTAATAATTAATATAAACATTCTAAATATGTATCAGATTTTATGTCAAATAAATATTGAATTTATATTTATTAAGGGTGTGATGTGACATTCGAGGGGGAGGAGGGGTCTGGAGTTTGTGACTGGGTGTGACATGGGGGGAGGGCAATCCAATCTCCTGACGATGGCAACATCGATGTACAAGTATTCAACCTGATAGCAGCTCCGACGAATGGTAAGCAAATGCAGTAAGTTGTATGTATGTACATAAGTTTATAATTATATATTTGTTATAATCTTGAACAAGTCTGACGTTTTTTTCAATAACACTCCCAGATAGTAGAAAGAAAAATTCCTATAAAAAGATCCCCAGTCAAGAACTGAAATGGACGTTTTACTATGACCAACAGACGTTGAGCCTAGTGCTCAAACCACCTCCCGACGGAATACTTCCCGGTAGTACCGGGGGATCGGTACATGACGGTAGGAGTTTTAGTGCTGGTTTAAGTCCCACACTGACTTTAAGCGGGATACTCACCTGCCAAGGAATGTCAAACTCCATATAAAAAAACGCTCAAGAAATGGTCAAGAAACGCTTTCACGCATCCAATTTTCTTGAGCTAATACTCAGTTCATAAGAAAAAATACAGCACTTTTCGATAGTTGGCAACGCCGGTTTACCTCAAGAAATAAATAAGCTCGTATGTGCAGATCCACAGCAAAGGTGAGTACATATTGCGCTACACATGTTTTATAAGTAAGAATAGCCCATAAACCTACCAACACGCTGAGAACTCTGTTTAATAAAACCAAATCCAAAATCCATCAACTAGACGAAACTAATGTCATTTATAAAATCCCTTGCAACGGTAAAAACAATGAACTTTGTGAAAATGTATATGTGGGCACAACAAAATCTAAGTTGAAAACCCGATTAGCGCAACACAAATGCGACGTTAAACAGTGCCATCAATCAAGCAACCAAAAAAAAGCACTTTCGGCACACTGTGCAAGTAGCGGTCACTCTCCCAACTTCGACAAAGTAACAATAGTACAACAAGAACAACACTATAGCAAACGCCTAACACTAGAAATGCTACATATAATAGACACACCACCAAACATTTGTCTTAACTACAAGAGCGACACCGAGGGGGTTGCTCACTTGTTTAAAAGCTTACTAACTAGCAAATAATTAGTATTAAGCTCCGCGTCAAGTAAGAAAGACGTGTAAAGAAATGTATGTATATGCAAATTTGTTTATATTATGTTTTTTGTTTATGTTTTTGTGATTGAAAATTTGTTTATGTTACATTTATAGATCCTTGAAAACGGTTATCGCGGAAAAACCGAAATATATTGGAACAAAAAATTAAAAAAAAAACCTGTGGTGTTAATTAAATATTTCTTTGACCTCGAGCCAGCAAAAATTGAACAAATAAAAATTAGTTGAATATCGTAAATTTTGACAGAGGGGTGGTAAATTCTGACAGTTATCGTGGTGAATTTTAATAGTTATTTTCTTGGTGAGGCTGTGTGTCAATCGAAAACATTTTTCGTCAGAGTAAAATGAGGTGAACAAATTTCCTATGGTGTACAAAAGTTTTCCATTTTGCTGTGCCAAACGAAAAGTTAAATAATGACAGTAGTAAATTTTGACGTATGGAAAAAGCAAGTGTGAAAGCAGATGCTTTGTGAATCAATTTTCAATTTACGTGTTTTTCTTTCTTTTATATGGCGTATTATTCGCATTATATTATATTTTAGTGTTAAATAACGCATGTGAACATAAATTTATGTGAACTAATATGAATGTTAACAGCACATGCATCCCTGTGCTCACATTATTGATTGTCAAAATTTGACCTAGCCCTCTGGATAGGGCAAATTCTGACGTTCATATTCGCCACGATAACTGTCAGAATTTATGATCGCTCTGTCAAAATTTGCTTTTTTAAAACGTTTGGCACACGGACTAAGAAGTAAATTTTATATTTAATCGAGTATATAGATCGGGGGATATTGAATTGAAGAGCGTTGTTGTTGCATAGCTTCAAAATTTCAGATTTTTGAGTAAGCTCCCTTTAGATCTAGGTGTGTGATATGGAAAAGTTATAGGCGAAAGTAAATAAAATTTAGAAATAAGAAATTTAGGTCCTGTTTCGTCTATTACATTTCAAAATTTTGCGTTAAATTATGTTTAAGCATTTATTAACGCCTCGGCATAAAAACTCCATTTATATATCGTCGTTGATTCTGCAAAACGACGTATGCGACATTTTGAAAACGGCGTATGTGATATTTTAGTTTGGAGGTTTTACAGCTACAAATTATTAAACTTTTACACAACTCCGAATAAGATCGATCCCTTTCATTAATTTCCAACACAAAAGTAGGTTTCTTGAGAAAAAAATAAATTAATCTTAAGCTAAGTGTTACACGAGACGCGACACATGGCCTACGCGGCTACATAGCCTACACGGCTAGTTTCTTGTATTGCCGGTTCTACAAGAACGGTACCAGTACGACCCGCGCCGTTTTCTTATATCGACCCGTCCAAGAGCAATACACTCGGGGTGACCCTGTCTGACATTTAGGCAGGGCTGCACCTCGCTACAACAACAACAACAATGCGACACGACGCGACCAAATATTCTTAGCCTATGTTCTTATGGAGCAGAGTACACCTAGCGACAGCAGCACCACGCGACCCCACGCGACACAACATAGTTGATCAAATAGGCAACTATTTGGTCGTGTCGCTAGGGGTACCCGTTCCTTTAACGGCATGGGCTAGAAATGTGTTTGTTACAAATGGCGCTTACGTTGTCTCTTGGATGTCCCTTACGTTGTTTTGCATAATCATCGACGATATGTAATATGATTGTCAATTTCACATGCATTTATGTGTACACAAGCTTAGTTCTCACAATTTGACCTAGCTCCATAAGCTAGAGTGAATTCTGGGGACCATATTCACCCCGATTGTGTAGTACATTAATAGATTAAATAATTAAGACCTTTTTTATTTGTATTCCAAGACTTGTGTTCATAACTCTTACATAATTTTTTATTTCATTTCTTCTTTTTGTACAAATCATAGGTGATACAGAAAAAGTGTAGTTGTAAATGTCAAGAAAAGCAAAATCGATAGTTCACAATAAATTCATGATAATGTATATTAATGCTAAGTATAAAGGGTGATTCCATTCACGTAAAAATCAATTATAAGTAGTTCGAACTAAACATTCTCCACCTCTAAGAACGAATGTTCTTAACTTTCTTCTAGTCGCTGGCATCGTGATGATCTATATTGTTGTCAAGCAAATTCTCTTCGGAAACGCAAGTAGTTGGCTCACCCACAAGAAAACGAGCGGGTGTCAGTACTTGACAATCATCTGGGTGGGTTGTTGTTGTTGTTGTAACGAGGTGTAGTCCTGCCCAACGCGTATTTTTCCTTAACCTAATTGTCATCAATATCTTCTAACGGGAGTCCAAGGAAACTAGCAGTTTCAGGGTGGGTATTTAAAGTGTACAAAGGTCTTGAGTTTAGAGAGCTCTCTACGTGTGTAAGTAGCGTGCTTAGTTCTTCGTAAGTGAGTATACGATCTTTCATTACACGTCGTAAGTGATGTTTGGTCGATTTCACCCCTGCTTCCCATAAGCCTCCGAAGTGGGGCGACGCTGGTGGAATGAAGTGCCACGTTGTTCCGGCGTTTGCTAGGGCTGCTGCTAGATACTCAGGAACCTCAGACTTTTGCCTTTTAAGTGAATTTTGCAATTCTTTGTCGGCGCCTACAAAAGTGGTCTCACAATCGGAATATAGGTCGGTACAGCGACCTCTCCTACTTACAAATCGACGAAAGGCGGCGATAAAATTTTCTGTTGTTTGATTAGTCACTGTTCCAAATGAATCGCCTTAGTGCTCATGCAGATAAAGAGGCAGATATAACCTTTTGACGTTATTGCTTTACGCGCTGTTGATTGTTTTATAGATAGCGGACCTGCATAGTCTAGTCCGCTGTGGAGGAATGCTTTTGTGGGTTGTAGTCGAACAGCAGGTAGGCTACCCATTTGTTGTTGCTGTGCTTTGGCTGTATATTTGAAACACACAATGCATTTACTAAGCACAGAGCGAGCTAAAGAGCGCGAAGAGAGAATCGAATAGTGGCACATTACATACGAAGCCATCAGCTGTACTCCTCCGTGTAGAGTTTTGTGATGAGCATCAGTAAAAATAAGCAAAGATAGTGGGTTTGTTTTTGTCAACAACATTGGCTGTTTTTTGTCAAATGCAGTTTGCGCATTAATGATTCTTTCTCCTACTCTCAGGAGCTCTTGAACATCCAGAAAAGGTGAAAGGTTTAGAATTTACAGCTTTTTGGTAACGAAAGATTATTTTCCAAGCAATTGATTTCATGCGCAAAATCCACATGTTGTACCGCTTTTACGAGCGTGTTAAGCGCACGACTGAGCTCATAGGTCTTCAGATAGCCAGTTTCTATGGTATTTTCCTCTTCGTTAATGGAATTGAGCACCCTAGCTCTAGTGTTACGAATGAAGCGTAGGACTTATGCCGTTACACGTTTAAGCCGCGAGAGGGAAGAAAAATTTAACATGAAGGGAGGATACGTGGACTCCGGCAGAGCAACATGTGTTGTAATGTGAGACTTACGCTGCTCTAAAGAAGTATCGTATTCAAGATTAGAAAGAGGCCATTTACTATCATTTTCTACAAGCCATTGTGGCCCGTTCCACCATAAAGGGGACGATACAATTTCACTTGAAGTTAGTCCTCTTGTCAAACAATCAGAAGGGTTTTCTTTGGTAGGTATGTATCTCCACTGACTTGTCGTGGTACAACGTTGAATTTCTGCAACTCTGTTTGCTACGTAAACCATCCACCATGTTGAACAACTTCGTATCCAACGAAAGACTACCATGCTATCCGTCCAATAGTCGATGCATTGCGGCTCACGATCGAAATATCCTTAACCTTTTCCTCAAGTTTTACTAATAACGCTGCTGCGCACAATTCCAGCCTTGGAATAGAAACCGTTTTTAGCGGGGCGACTTTAGTTTTGGATTGAATTAGGAAGGACTCTGTGTGGTTATCGCTGTAAACAACTGCATAGACCACTGCTGCATAAGCTACTGAAGATGCATCGCTAAATCCATGCAATTCGATTTTACTATTTTTATAGCTACTGAGCTATCTTTATATTTTTATATTTTCCAAAATTTTCAAGGAGTCTCGATATTGTATCCATTCGTTACACAGAGCCGTGGAATTTCGCCAGCATAATGCAATTGGCCTGTCGTGAAATGTTGTTAGCAGTTTTCATTTTTTGTTACCTTTTGCAGTACGTAAGGTGCTCCGTTAGTACTCCCGGCGTAGCGTATCCGACGGAGAAGTGCCTTTCAAAATTATATGCAGAAAAGTTTCGTATAGGACTCCTTGACGATGCGTTTATGGCGTCGCCTCCCAGTTAATGCACCATGGGTAACGCTAAATGACCTACATAGCCTACACGGCTAGTTTCTTGTATTGCCGGTTCTACGAGAACGGTACCAGTACTTGTGCTGTACTCGTGCCGAAACGACCCGGGCCGTTTTCTTATATCGACCCGGCCAAGAGCAATACACTCGGGGTGACCATGTCTGACATATAGGCAGGGCTACACCTCGCTACAACAACAACAACAACTCCCGCTGATACCCAGATAATTGAAAAAGTGTTTCCTTGTGTGCGGAAGGACTCCGTGCTCGCTCCCCTTTACAATTAAATCCGTATACGCTCCCATTATCTTTCCTTCAAATGGGCTTTTCGCTCTTTCTGAGAACGCTTCGTATTTAGTTGGCTTGCACATTGTGTGCAGATGTGTCTTTGCTGTCGGACGGAAAAAGTCGTTCGCAGTGTGAGCGTAGCCTTGGAGTTTTACAACAAATGCTTTACAGCATTGCCTAGCCAGAATGGCCGATAATTTTTTATCCGCTTTAAAAGCCACATGCCAGACAAACACTTTGCACTTCGGGGTTCGTTCTGGATAAGTGAGGGCTTCAATTGTTACCTTACCCAAATCAGAGTTAAATGAGAGTTTGTCTGGATACTCCGGGAGATGGTGTTCCTACCATAGTTTACCAATACAAGTGTAAACTCCTCATAGACATCAAAATTCCAAAATGAGTTTAACACCTGTTCATCAGAGTTGCTGTTTTGGAAAAAGAGCATAATTTTGCGCCGAGTTGCATTCGATTTGGTATAAAAAATTAGTAGTAAATGAAAGTGCAATTGTTCTCTAAACTTAAAAAAAAAAAATGAAAAATATTGATGGAAAATTCTTCAGAAAAACAATTAATAAAGTTTACCTTTAATTTATAAAGTTTATTTTACATTTTGAACTGTTAGCAGTTCCTCTTTAAACAATTTTTGCTACTTTTTCTTAAATCTGAAAAGAGAAAATATATTAATAAATCAATTTAAAAAAACTGTGGCACGTCGCCGCCTGAAGAAAAGTTGGAAAATGCTCACTAATTTCTATTAAACTAATAACAAACAACTGCTAATAAATTAGCTAAAATTACGGAAGATAGCTCAAAGGACGGGGTTTGTCCTGAAGATCACGAATCCGGAAGCACTTTTTTATTTTTTTGTACTGTGGAAAGTTATGGTCAAAAAACCGAAAATTGCCCTGGGTCCGGTACCATTATTGGGGCGGGTTCTCTTCAGAGAAGCAAAATATTAAAAAAGCGCTTCCGGATTAGAGATCCTGAGGCCAAACCCCAAATTTTGAGCTATATTTCATAATTCTAGCTAATTTATTAGGAGTTGACCCCTAAAGGAAACAAATACCAAATTTTGGGGTTTGAAGCCTTCTTTGTGCAGGTGTACTGTTATATAGTTATAGCCTCGTTGCATTCATTTAAGTCAAACTGTTAAGATATGTATTTGATAGTAAATCTATCCAAAAACATCTTATATACATGTTTCCAAATATAAAAGGTAACCAGATTTTTCCAGTGTGACTTTCACAACTTCCGTATAAGTGTAAAGGTCCAATTTAAAACTATTGACATCTCCCATTAACTCTAGCCGCCAGTTCAATCATAGCATCATAGAAAGTGTTGGTTAGTGCTAACGGGATTTTGAAAAAAACCTTTGTTTTTATTTTCTGTCTAATTTCTCATTTCGAAGATACTTACCTCAAAATTTTTCTGTATAATAAATAAAATTTACTCATATATGTAATACTTCTATATTGGCAGCAAGGTATCTCCTCAAAGTCGTCCCACCACCTGACTATGATGAAGTGAGGATAGCTATATACCGGCTCAAAAACAACAAAGCGCCTGGAAAAGACGGACTACCCGCCGAGCTGTTCAAACGCGGAGGCGAAGAGCTGGTAAAAAGCATGCATCAGCTCTTATGCAGAATATGGTCAGACGAATGCATGCCTCCGGATTGGAATTTAAGTGTGCTTTGCCCAATCCACAAGAAAGGCGATCCCGCTAACCGCACCAACTACCGCGGAATTAGTCTTCTTAATATCGCATATAAGGTTCTTTCTAGCGTGTTGTGTGAAAGGCTGAAGCCCATCGTAGACAAACAGATTGGACCTTATCAGTGTGGCTTTAGACCTGGTAAGTCTACCATCGACCAGATTTTCACGATACGCCAAATCCTGGAGAAGACCCATGATAAGAGAATCGACACTCACCATCTCTTTGTCGATTTTAAAGCCGCTTTTTGACAGCGTAAAAAGGAGTTGCCTGTATGCCGCCATGTCTGAATTTGACTTCCCTGCAAAGCTTATACGGCTTTGTCAAATGACGTTGAGCAATACCAACAGCTCCGTCAGAATCGGGAAGGACCTCTCTGAGCCATTTGAAACCAAACGAGGCTTCAGACAGGGCGACTCCCTTTCGTGCGATTTCTTCAATCTGATGCTGGAGAAGATAATTCGAGCAGCAGAGCTAAACCGCAATGGTACAATCTTTTACAAGAGCGTGCAATTGCTGGCGTATGCCGATGATATTGATATCATTGGCCTTAACAACCGTGCCGTAAGCGCTGCCTTCTCTGGACTGGATAAGGAAGCGAAAAAAGTGGGTCTTGCCGTGAACGAGGACAAGACGAAGTATTTGCTGTCATCAAAGAAAGAATCGGCGCACCTGCGCCTTGGCAGCCATGTCACTGTTGATAGTTACAAATTTGAAACTGTGAGGGACTTCGTCTATTTGGGAACCAGTATCAACACCGAAAATAATATCAGTCTAGAAATCCAGCGGAGAATCACTCTTGCCAACAAGTGCTACTTTGGACTGAGTAGGCAATTGAGAAGTAAAGTCCTCTCTCGAAGAACAAAGATCACGCTCTATAAGTCTCTCATCATACCTGTCCTGATGTATGGCTCAGATTCATGGACAATGTCAAGAGAAGATGAGATGGCCCTTGGAGTATTTGAGAGAAAAGTTCTCCGGAAGATTTATGGTCCTTCCCGTGATGCCAACGGCGAGTATAGAAGGAAATTTAACGATGAGCTGTACGAGCTCTATGCAGATCTGACCATAGTCCAGCGAATTAAAGCCCAAAGACTCCGCTGGCTGGGCCATGTTATGCGAATGGACAAAGAAGCTCCAGCACAGAAGGTTTTCCTATCGTCGCCTGAATTCGGCAGCAGAGGAAGGGGGAGGCCTCGACTGAGATGGAAACAACAAGTGGAGGATGACTTGAACTCCCTTGGGGTTTCCAATTGGCGTCCGTTATCGCTAAAAAGGAATGACTGGCGTGCTTTGATACGAAACGGCCAAAATCGCTTAGGCGGTTAAGCGCCAATAAATGATGATGATCTCCTCAATGTGTAATAATTACGAAATCAATTCGAGGCAAGCTAGTACCGTTTTTGTCAATGTATTGTGTACGTGTAAATTCATAAACGAAAAAATTTAAGAAATTATCAAAGCAATAAAGTAGCGGATTTCATTGATAGGGGCATTGAAACCAAGTTAAACATTTTTTGAAAATATGTTGAGGCTTGTTGTCACAAGTATAAAGGTAAGGTGTCTATAGCTTTTCATCTTAGAGCCCAATCAGTATACTAAACCCAACTTAACTTAAGCCAAAAGTTTCCAATATTTTCTTTCGTAAGTTTACAGATTACAATTTATACAGATTTCTCGTATTCCAGGTTGGCCTTAAGTTAAGTATACGTAAAGACCGGTTGGACCCTAACGGGGCCCTATATTGTGTTTAGCTAATAACTTTCAAGGAGCTATTTTACCCCCTGCGGGTTATGGGTTTAGAATATGCCCGAGGTAGGTATGCCGGTCGTAAGAGGCGACTAAAATCCACCAAATAGTTCCCAAGAAAGTCGGGCAGTGCCGCAAGGGGGTAACGGAACTTACCGGATTCATCCGGCAAAGGACTGAAAGCACCCGTACAACCTCTTTCTGGTCTGTCACGTAACTTTTTATAAGTGGATCTTCTGAATAGGAAGGGCAAAGTATGGCTACAACAACAACAACAAGGAACTATTTTTGTATATTGGAATATTCGCTACTATCTCCATAATGGCATAACCGATCTTGAAACAGACCACGGACTACATTCTGCTATAATAAGATAGGTTCACAGCGAGCTAAGCTCTGTGGCCCAGGCATTTTTTATAGCTCCTTTTTTTGCTTTTAAAATTTATAAAAAAATTAAATTTTTATTTATACCGCGTTAGTGATCTTTTTTTTGAAACGCTCATGGATTTTTGAACTATTTTTGTAAACAAAAATATATATATGAATTTACTAGTTTTAAGTTTTTTATATTGTTTTTTTTTTTTTTCTTTGATATAAAGTATAATAAAAGTAGAAACTGAAAGATTCGCTTAAAAGTTGCCCTAGAAACTGGAGTGAAAAAGTTGTGCAACACAGCAACACTTTTGTGCAAACAAGAACCCTGTCTCATTGATATTCGGTGCTGCACAAAACCCGAGCGCAACGAAAACAACAATAGAAACCCAGATTTTTGACATGAATGTGTGTTTTGACAATTGTGATTTGACGTGGAAGTGTGTTTTGACATTTCTGTCAAAGCTAGAGTTTACACTTTATGTTGGACAAAATGGTTCCTACGCAGCAACCGGTGGGCTTGCTGTTGCCGGACGGCATTCGTCGGGCGGTAGCTAATAAAGGTGATCACCATATCCATGTGGATGTTGTTGAGTGCCTGCCTGTAAATCCGTGGCAGTTCTGGGTGCGGTGTTCAGAAAGACGTGCATTGAAAAAAAAAAAAATTACATGAAAATAGTTTTTTTCTATTTTTATTTAATTTTATTCAATGACATAAACAATCGTCAAATAGTTTTCAAAAAAATTGATTAATGTAAACGCGTAGTCAATTTAATTTGGAATCAACTATACATGCAACGAAAGTTGATTCCAAAATTGAACAATGTAAAGAGCCCTATACTCTTTTAACACCATTCCCACTCTGGGCTAACGATATTGAAGCTGTTTGTTTCCTTGGAATCCTATTAAAAGGTGGAAATTTAGGGGCAATAAGCGTTACTTCTAGGTAGGGCAACATTTCGTTACAACAACAACAACAATGGAAATAGTGATCTAGTCAAGCGGGTATAAAATTATCGGACATCCTAGCTAGGAAATGCTTTACGATTCAAATCCAACAAAGTACGGAGCGCTCAAAGGGAGCGAAAAGAGACTCCGTCAAAACTATCTTGAAGGAATCATTATTGAAGCGTCTACGGATTTGAAAAGAGGAGTCAACAGAGTCCTTCCAGGGAGTGTTTCTTGAAGGAACACTTTTTTCATTATCTGATAAACGCACCTTTAAGACCCTCATACAGTTCCGTGTGAAAGTGAGCGTGAATGAGTGGAGACTTTCTATTGTCGTACGCAAAGAAAAAGAATTCCAAATCAATTCTTTTGTGCGTTCACGCACATCTGTCAATTGAGTTCAATTCTCCAAAAATTGTAAAAAAAAATCCAAATTTTTCGTGGTAATTGCCAAAATTCAACACTCCCTTGCTAGAGCTTTGTGTCACTTTGCGTCATACATCAGTTGATGAGCGACTTCTCTCTCTGAGAGTGCGGTCAAAATCCACATTTTCCTATGATGCCACACCCGAAGAAGCGAAATTGGGTATTTTTAAACTAAAATTTGGAATTTTTGCAGTTTTCACATCAGTTCGGCAAACGGCGGGATAAATAAGGTTTTTTAGTGTACTAGGCTCTCTGACAGGGCTATATTACATATGCATACATAAATATAAAAAATTGTAACATCATTGAGCAATTGTAAGAGAATAAAAAGCAAAATAAAATTTATTTTTTTACAACTTATAATAGTAAACAAAGATAACAGGAAACGGTATAGTAAGACTCGTTACAACAACAACAACAACTCGGTTTTAAGTTGTTTTTTTTTTTAATGAACGTTTGAAGGCTCAAAACGTACTAAATAAAACTACATTAAAAAAATAAAAATTAGTTGAATATCGTAAATTTTGACAGGGGGGTGGTAAATTCTGACAGTTATCGTGGTGAATTTTAATAGTTATTTTCTTGGTGAGGCTGTGTGTCAATCGAAAACATTTTTCGTCAGAGTAAAATGAGGAGAACAAAGTTCCTATGGTGTACAAAAGTTTTCCATTTTGCTGTGCCAAACGAAAAGTAAAATTATGACAGTAGTAAATTTTGACGTATGGAAAAAGCACGTGTGAAAGCAGATGCTTTGTGAATCAATTTTCAATTTACGTGTTTGTCATGCATTTATATTGCGTATTATTCGCATTATATTATATTTTAGTGTTAAATAACGCATGTGAACATAAATTTAAATGAAATAATATGAATGTTAACGCACATGCATCTCTGTACTCACATTATTGATTGTCAAAATTTGACCTAGCCCCCCTGGGATAGGGCAAATTCTGACGTTCATATTTGCCACGATAACTGAGAATTTATCATCGCTCTGTCAAAATTTGCTTTTTTAAACCGTTTGGCACTCGGCCTAAGAAGCAAATTTTATATTTAATCGAGTATACAGACCGGGAGATATTGAATTGAAGAGCGCTGTGGTTGCATAGCTTCAAAATTTCAGATTTTTGAGTTACCTCCCTTTAGATCTCGGTGTGTGATATGGAAAACTTATAGGCGAAAGTAAATAAAATTAAGAAATAACAAATTTAGGTTCTTCTTCGTCTATTACATTTCAAAATTTTGCGTTAAATTATGTTTAAGCATTTATTAACTCCTTGGCATAAAAACTCCATTTATATATCGTCGGTGATTTTGCAAAACGACGTATGCGACATTTTGAAAACGGCGTATGTGATATTTTAGTTTGGAGGTTTTACAGCTACAAATTACTAAACTTCACACAACTCCGAATAAGATCGATCCTTTTTATTAATTTGCAACACAAAAGTAGGTTTCTTGAGAAAAAAATAAATGAATCTTAAGCTAAGGGTACACCTAGCGACGCGACGCGACACATGGCCTACACGGCTAGTTTCTTGTATTGCCGGTTCTACGAGAACGGTACCAGTACTTGTGCTGTACCCATCATGCCGAAACGACCCGGGCCGTTTTCTTATATCGACCCGGCCAAGAGCAATACACTCGGGGTTACCCTGTTGATTATTTTCCCTGAGTTCGATCACTGTACGTTAAATAAAACACTCCGATTCTGTTTAATAAGTAGTACGCTTTATTCAGTACTAAAAACCGTAGTACAATATCGCGGGTTAATTTACTGTTCAGTACTTCACTGTACAACACTTCAAAATAAACTGATTGATTTGCGTTGTCTTTGCGCGGTGTATATACCCTAGCAGACAGCAGCTTCACAACCTAGAAATGTCTACACCTTTCTGGTTTATTCGTGCAACAGTGTTCTCGAAGCGTTTATCTATCGTCATCTCCTCATTGTGCCACATTCGCAAACACGCGAGCTGCCTCTCCCTCTGTCGCTCTCACGCCATGTATCTAAACAGCTGTAGTTGTGGTAGTGACGCTAGTGATGGAAATACGCTAGAGTTGGGAGATGAGCGATTCTTGAGAACATTCGCCACACTGCTAGCCTCTCCAGATGAACCACCTTCATTTTGTTTCGTGGTCTTCCAACAGTTTGTATGCGGTAGACAACATCATTTATCCGCTTTATTACTTTATATGGGCCTTCCCAGTTACATTGCAGTTTTGGGGACAAACCTTTCTTTCGTTGTGGGTTGTATAACAGCACTAAATCCCCTTCTTTAAAACCTTCCGAGTTGATGGCTTTGTCGTATCTGGCTTTCATCTTATCACTCATGATCTTCGTCCGTTGTCTTACAAGATCGTGTATTTCTCTCATTTCTTCTTCCAAGATGCTAGTGGATTTCCTGGCATTTATTCCTTCATCAGCATTTATCCCAAACTTCAAGTCAGCTGGCAACCGCAGATCATTCCCAAAAATTACTTTTGCCGGAGTCTGACCCGTTGTTTCATGTATTGCCGAGCGATATGCCATCAGGAACAAGGAGATGTGCGTATCCCAATCTTTCTGGAACTTATCCACTACTTTCCTCATGTGCTCTTCCAAGGTTCGATTGAAACGTTCCATCTGACTGAGGATGCAATGCAGTTGTTCGAGTTTTCCGAATACCCAATATCTTGCACATTTCTTGGAATACGACTGATTCGAAATTCCTGCCTTGGTCAGAATGTAACTCCATCGGTACACCAAACCTCGCTATCCAATTGTTAGTGAACACCTCTGCAATGGTTTCTGCCTCTTGATTTGGAATCGGGTAAACTTCTGGCCATTTGCTGAAATAGTCCATAACAACTAATACTTACTTGTTCCCAAGTTTGCTAGTAGGAAATGGGCCAGCTACATCCATGGCAATCCTCTCAAACGGTGCACCTGTGTTGTACTGCTTCATCTGTCCATGACTTCTCGACTTCGGACCCTTTGCTTTGATGCACACCTCACAGTTGGCAATCCACTCCGCGATCGACTGCCGGCAACCAACCCAATAGAATCTCTGCTTGACTTTCTCCAACGTTTTCGTGACTCCGAGATGACCTCCACTTGGGCCATTATGTAGCTCATTCAAAACATCAGAGATTTTCTTCCTTGGGACAACTACCAGCTTCCGAGCGCATTGACCATCTTCGCTTTCCCATACTCTATGTAAGCAACCGGATACCAATTTCAGACTGTTCCACTGTGCCCAATATGACTTGGCAACAGGACTCTCTGCTGACATCTCCTCTCTTGTTGGTCGTTCGTTTTGCTCGATTCCTTGCATCACACGTACCAGATCTGGGTCCTCTAGCTGATGATTCCTTAGTTGATCCATGTTCCATTCGTCCGTAGATTTTATAGTCATTAACCGCACATCTATAACATCTTCCTTGGCCTCAGCTTTCGAACAAGGCTTGCATTCTAGGTTACATGGTCGCCGGGACATTGCATCAGCATTGCCGTGGTTGCTGCCTTTGCGATGCTCTATGGAAAAGTCATAACTTTGTAGTCGCTCTATCCACCGTGCCAATTGACCTTCTGGATTACGGAACTGCAAGAGCCATTTCAAGGCTGCATGGTCTGTCCTGACGTGAAATCGCTGTCCATAGAGATACTTGTGGAAATGCTTGATGCACTCCACTAATGCCAGTAGTTCTCTCCGTGTTACACAATAGTTCCTTTCGGGCTTCCCAATTGTGCGGCTATAGTACGCCACTACCTTCTCCTGCCCATCGACAATCTGTGACAAAACACCTCCAATCGCGTAACCGCTCGCGTCTGTATCCAAAATAAATGTTGAGCTTGGGATTGGATACGCTAACATTGGGGCCGTGCACAGCCGTTCTTTCAAGGTTTGGAAAGCCACTTCATGTTCCTTCTTCCAATCAAATGACATATTCTTCCTGGTCAACTCATGAAGGCTACTGGCTACGCTGGCGAAATTCGGTACAAATCGACGATAATACGTGCACAGTCCGAGGAAACTTCGTAGCTCATGTAAATTTTTCGGTCTTGGCCAATCCTTTACTGCTTCGATCTTCTCTTTAGCAGTGCAAATTCCCTCCGTAGTAACCTTGTGACCTAAGTAACTTACACCAAACATGTTTTCCAATGCAGTCCTTTCAATACTTGATCCATGAGTCTCTCAAAAGTAGCTGGAGCGTTACATAGTCCAAAGGGCATTACCGTAAATTGCCACAGCCCCTCTCCAATGCTGAAGGCTGTCTTTTCCTTATCCTCATCTTTCACCTCTACTTGCCAATAGCCGCTTTTCAAGTCCAGTGTTGAGAACCATTTCGTACCAGATAGTGAGTCCAGAGTATCGTCAATTCTTGGTAGTGGATAGCTGTCCTTTTTCGTTACGTCGTTCAGCTTCCGGTAATCCACACAGAACCGCAGTTTTCCATCCTTTTTCTTCACTAGCACTACCGGTGAGCTCCATGGACTAGCTGATGGTTCGATCACGCCGCTGTCACTCATTTCTTGTATAATTTCTCTTACCACTTGCCGTTTGGCCAATGGAACACTTCGAGGAGCTTGGTGGATTGGTCTCGCGTCGCCGGTATCAATGTGATGCTTCACTACATTGGTCCGACCTGGTTTGGAGCCACCCTTGTCAAATATGGTAGAGTACTTTAGTAGAAGTTGTTTCGCCTTATTCTGGTGGTCTTCTTCGAGCTCTTGCGTCCACCCTGTGATATTATCTGATAGATTAATGTTGCTGGTAGAGACATTTTCCTGGAGCTGTTCACAGTTTATAATCACCTCCACCTCCTGACATTGTCCCAATATAGCTCCTTTGGAAAGCTTGATCGGCGATCGAAACTCATTTAGTACTCTTACCGGTATACGTCCATCTTGTTTTGTCATAGTCAGTGTTTTTCCTACTAGTATATCCGTCTTTGAATTGTTTGCTGCCTCGACAACCCACAATTTGTTTGTCCCATAATCTCCATCAATCCTTGCCCAAACGACTGCCTCCGACTTCGGTGGAATTTGTTGGCTATCTTCCACGAGTACCCGCTTACTGATGTACTTGTTCTCGTAACCAAAATTGAGTGGCACATCCATGTTGTTATAGTTCATGGTCCTGTTTTGCATGTCGATCTTGATGCCTTGGTTGCTTAAGAAATCCACACCAACTATGATCTCATCAACAATATCTGCCACTATAAAATTGTGCAGTAAGGTGACATTTCCAATTCCGATTTCACATGTTATTTCTCCTTGGACTTGAGTGTCCTCACCAGTCGCCGTACGCAATTTTGCTCCATGTAATGGCCTCACTTCTTTGTTGAATAAATCAGATCGAATGATGGAATGAGATGCGCCCGTATCAATAGTCAGTAAACGCTCTTTTCCGTCCACGAGTCCTCCAACAGTAACATTACTTGACTTCCTTCCGATCTGTGAGACAGAGATTATGGGGCATCCAATTGCGAGAGCCAGCCTACGCCCCTTGCGGCTGACTCTCTTTAGTTTAACGGTTGGTTGGATTGGGAGACTTGCTCATCTCCTTCAGCCTTGCGCTTACGTCCGCTTGCATTACTGGAATTATTGGAGCCAGATCCACAATAACGTGCAATATGACCAGATTTTCCGCACTTAAAGCACTGAATGGAGCCATCGCTTTTCTTCTGTACCCCATTCAATGCTTCCAAAATTTTGTCGATTTTGTTGACCAAGTCTGGCGTCTCCACTTCCACACGATGAGCTTTGTACAATGGTTTGCTCAAAAGAGATGCGGTTTCTTGAGTTAGAGCATGTGATACCGTCTCCGCAAATGATCTCTTTGGATTTGCATAGGTGGCCCGCTTCGTCTCCACGTCACGTATTCCATTTATGAAACTTTCGATTTTCACCCTCTCGATGTATTCCACTGGTGCGTCTGCGTTTGCTAGATGAGCCAACCTCTCGATGTCCGATGCAAACTCCTGTAATGTTTCGCTAGCCTTCTGAGAGCGATTTTGTAGCTCTATTTGATGTATCTGCCTCCTATGCTCGCTGCCGTAACGTCTTTCAACGGCTCCCATCAACGCTTCATAGTTGTTTCTTTCAGCGTCCGGAATAGTCTGTAAGATTTCGGCTGCAGGTCCTTTCAATGCCACAAATAAAGCAGCGACTTTGTCCTCAGCGCCCCAGTTATTCATAGCTGCTGTCTTCTCAAATTGTAGCTTAAATACCTGGAAAGGGACAGAACCGTCAAAGGATGGGGTTTTTACCTTGGGTGCGCTTGTTGAAACCACTGTGCGATTCAGCTGCAACTCCTTGATGCGATTATGGTAATTCACTGACTAGTTTCCATTCGCCCAAGCATTTAAGGGTCGAATACATAAAGCTTTGTTAACCTCGCCTGACATTTGCTACCTCAAAACTTTGCGTCCAACTCCAGAGGTATGCTACAATGAACGCCTTGACGCTTCTCTTTAATACATTTGTTTTCGTTATTTTTTTCTTTGCATTCGTAGTGTTTTAGTTAATTTATTAATTTAATAGAGAAAAAATGAATTAATTATTATTTTCTCCAACATTTTATTCTTTAATTGAAGCAAAGTCATCAACATTTGATTGTCAAAGCAAGCAAAGCAAGCAAAATTAGAGAGTTTGCCAAATTTCAACCTCGCTTCTACTTTGAGGTCTCCAATTTGCCATGCTTGGTTTAAATACGTATACTGAACTTTTCTGTCAAAGTCAAAGTTTGAGGTAAAGCCAAAATAAAGTTTTATGTAACTGACCCTTTAGCCGTAGTGTTTTATCCGGTCTGGCTGCCATCGAACCTACCAGACTGCATTGGCATTGCGTTGTCTTAACGCTTTGAGCCATGTGCCCTGCATGGAATCTGGTATGTGTGGGTGTATATTTTGGATTTCTGGTTCTTGTACATGGGGAGCAGAAATGTTTGTATGTATATTTTTATCACTTTTTCCGCAATAAATAGTTTACAAATATAAAATACGACATTCTTTCTAATTGGTAATTGATGATTATCACTCAATTACACTTTTTCCCATTTGTGAGTCGTTTTTCGGTGCACAATTGTGTGACAGCATCGTTTTTTGGCGTAAATCCTGGGAACAGCTGTGTATCTGCCCAGGAACTCATTTTCGTACTTGTCAGCACTACCAGATGCTGGGCTGAGAAATTTGACAGTAAAAGAATCGCCCATCAATTAATCTATGCTTTGCGTTCTCACACGCTTCACAGTGAGATTGTAAAATACGAAATTTAAAACATATTTAACACATTCACTTAATTTTAAATGCACTAATATCAAAGATATTTTAGTTATTTATACACTTACAAAAAAAAAAAATCATATCAATATATTACACAAAAGAAAACTGCTCACGCTCACGCATGTTCACGCTCAAAAAGAAGTGCATGTAGGGCTTTAAACAGTCCTAAATATGTACCCTACAAGACAAATGACAATCATTTGATACAACATTTGATTGTTATTGCTGCCAGCTAAACGATCATAGTTTCAATCATTTTACACGAGGAATAAGAAACCTCCATGTACTTGGCCGACAAAAATGACGAAATGCGATGAAATTAATTGCAATCGTTTGGATTTCGTTTGGAGGCGTTTGGAGGTCGATTCGCAACGTTTGGAGGTCCAGCGTTAATTAATAAAAAAATAATTAAAAAATGACCATGAAGTTAGCCGACATGATTTTAATAATTCATGTTTTTGAATAATAGACCAGTCAAATCGATTGGAAATCGTTTGGAGGTCACGAATATATAATTATTATCGTTTGGAGGTCAATAGTTTATACATAATTAAAGAAAAACAATCGCGGAATTATTGGCAACAAATGTTTCAAATACGCGCATGCGCGTTTTGGGAACAAGCCGAACAAGGCCAGTGTGTCAGCATGATTGAATGCGCCGAGCAAAAAATATAAAAATTGCGGAAATGCATTAAAAAAAATTGCAATCGTTTGGAGTTTAGTTGGAGAGGTTTGGAGTTCGATTTTCAAAGTTTGGTGGTCAACGGTTAATAAATTAAATCAATGTGCTGCCTAACAAATCCCTGATGTGCAGTTTGATGAACTTGTCGATGGTGACTGTCTTACCGAATGACCCGAGTACGCGGTTTTTGAGGTCATTGAACATCTCCTCAACATAAGCCGACTTTGCATGACCATTGTAAAATGGCAGTGCTACTGCCGTCCACAAAGGAAATTCTTTCGCAATACTTTTAAGATGGTTGTGAATGAAATCAGGAAGAAGAAAAACGCTATAATCCGAACCGCTTGTTTTTCGCTCCGCTTGGTCGATGATGGAGGAAATGAAGATGCCGATGTCCGTCGAATCTTCAGGCGTCGTTTCCTCTTCCAAGTCGTCGTTTTCTGGATGTGTCGCGTTCTGATCCACAGTCGAGTCGAAGATGCCTTCGGCGTCCCAATCTTGACCAGGTCTGCACGAGATGAGATTTTCCAGTTGACGCTGGGCCTCGCTGACAGATGTCACTTGTCCATTGATTATTACCTTCGAATCTCGGAACGGTTGCAATGCGAGTACACAAATAAGTGAGAATATCTCTTGAAAATCCTTCAGCGACTGACATTCAACCAGGAGTGACACACATCTGATGTAGAAATCTCTGACGGCGTTGTGCTGAAGTTTTTTGAAGCATTTCCAACGGCTGACGAGGTTGACCATGTGAGCCACATCGATCCGCAAAAATGTTTTGGGTTGTTCGCTTTTACTGACGGAATTAGACATAAGGTTGGCGAAAAGGTCCTGGATGTACCGCTTCAATGATATACCGTTGAAGCATCTACTGGAAGCTGATAGCAATGGTTTCGAGTAGTCGCAAACAACAGTTTTAGGTGTCGGGGCCTTTTGTCGTTTCCACAAATGGAGCCAGTACTCGATTGACTCTGTTGTCTGCGACTCCGACAACATTTGATTAACCGACAGGGACTTGTTGTTGAAATTGATGGTGATTGAGTAAAGGAAAACATGACTTGAAACTATTCCGGTGTGCCTCTTCAATTTTTCTACCAAACTTCCAGTCGCGTCGATGGAAATTTGAGAATTCTTGTAGATTGAGCAGTACTTTTTGTAGGTGTTGAGCTGGAATTTGGTGCTGTATATCACCTTCAGTGCTAATGAGCACACCTCATGGATTGATCCGACGAAGGGTTCTTCGGCACTGATATGCTCGATGTTGCGGATCATATCCCTCGCGTCGGCGGGCTGTCGCTTGATCCCCAAATCATTATCAGTGAACTCTTTCTTGGCATGGCGGAGAACATCGAGATTTGGAATGAAGGGTGGCACCGTGTCTCCTAGCTGCATGTCCTCCCTGGCTTGACGCTTCCGCAAGTTCGCACATCCTTCTTGAAACGCTGCCTTACCGACATTCTTACGATAAGCGCCGTTTAAAGGACGCTTTACTTCTTCGTGGTCGCCCAGCATCGTGTTTTTTGTCTTGACTTGGATATGTAGATCCCCTTCTCCTGGTTCTTGTGAAGCGTAACCCTTGAAAGTGTTGTTGCACTTTTTACTCTTACATTTGCCTTCTATCTTGAGAAAATATCGCCTATTGGTGGAGGTGTTGACTTCGGCTCGTTTGAAAATAAAGCCACACTGCAACCGATGTTGTTTCCAAAATGCTTTTGCAACAACATGTGTCCAAGTGTTTGGCCGTAACGTGTGACTTGTTCTTTTTCCATCTACATCAACAGGCTTGATCTCGTTCCACTCATCCTTAGTCAGAATTAGGTCGAACTCCTGGAACTCTATCGCTTTCGAACCGTCGTCTGACGAAGCTTGTTCATCATCAGTTGACTTTGCTGAGTAGTCATCTTCATCACTTGAGTCCGATACCACGTCTTCAACTTTTACAGGCGGAGCACTACGCAAGTTCCTTATTTCGCTGAATATTTGCTGACGATCACTTCTGATATTTCTGTACCAGCAATGGGGCTTCCATTTCCCCCGACAGCTGCACTCATATCTTTGTAAACCTTCGAAGAATATGACGGCCAATCTTTTTGATTCGGACTCTCGAAATGATGAAAGAATTGGGCCATAACCTCTAAAGCATCCTTGCGTGGAACTTGTGGTGCAGGTGGCATTGTCAGCAATGTTCTCGCTTATTCTGAATATGATTTTATGAATAACAAACGCCAAAGAAACCTAACGCATAGACTTCGGGATTTATCCCTCGTTTTTTATTCATTGACCCGGAGTAAGGGTTTTTAATACGTCACACGTTCAAGGGGGGGGGGGGGGAAGGTGGTCGGAGATTCGTGACAAAATGTGACATGGAGGAAAGGGGGATCTAGGGATGGGCGATATCGATACCGATATCACGATAATCGATAGTTCCAGCAGAGATATCGATACTTTTCTGGCGATATTTCGGAATAGCGATACATGATATATCGATATAGATAATAAGCGATAACGATACCGATATCCTAATACGTCGATATGATGAGACCGATATTTCAGAATTTCAAATAAGTTTCTTTCACCTTTTTTACGGTCAATATAATCATCACAATCAAATGCAAGTATGTAGTAATCGATTAAAAAAATATCAGGAGCCAGATTTTTGGATACATGTATACAAAATTTCAATTTTCGATCGAATTCCCTAAATATAAATTGAATGAAACGATACATCGAACAACGTAAAATATCGACACTCGTAACGATACGATATATCGATATGCATTAAATATCGACACTTACAAGGACGATATACGATAGTATTGATATCCCCGGCGAAAAAGTATCGATAGTGAAATATCGATATTTTGAAAACTATCGCCCATCCCTAGGGGGATCGGTCGTGTGTTACGTCACAAAAAATGTTTTATCTTTATATTTTGATTTATTGAATAAGATTTTGAATTATTCCACTATGATTTATTCCACTATTCTACTGTATTGAATTATTCCACTATTCTACTGTACACGAGTTTTTTAAGCACTGTATAGATTGTCCACTGAATTATTATTGTGCGCCTGACGATTGTGAACAAAAAGTCATTTAAATTTGTTTACAATCGTCTTATACGAAATTATACGGGTTTATTAAAAATCATAAAAACATTTCGAATTATTTAATTATATAATTATTTAATTATTTATTTTACTTTAGTATTGCATATACATATTACGAACTTTGAACGACACCACTCGCATGCAACTTACTTGACAAACTGAATAGAAAACCACCTTTTACTTTACACACACGGCTTGAATGTGTGCATACATGTTAAAAGGGGAATCCCCTATTTCATTTTTATAATGAACAACAAAGCTTGCTCGCGAAGTTTTTGAATTTTGTCCGTTTATGACCCTACAAGAAACGCTGATATTTTTCACTAACACACTCACACCCAAAATTGACAGTGCTGATAATCCATTGACAAAATACTGACTGTTTTCACTACTGACAGCTACTGACTGTCATATGAGCATAAAATGATTACTGCAAATGGTGCATTTTCTTAATACCACGTAATTTGAAACTGACGCGCATTCTCTGCAAATCGTTTAAAGAAAAAATAAATTGTATAAAAATGGTGGCTGTAATTTTGGCAACGATTTTTCACACTCAAAATTATATAATTTCACCGAAAAATGTGCCGTCTATCACTGTTTTCCGGAATTTCCGCGGAACCGAAACGTAGAGTCAGGGCCCACACACGTGATCACACGATTATGTCCGACGATTCGATTGGTTCTTTTTGAATTTCCCGCTACATTATTAGCTGCCATTGGCGGAGACAGAGTGGACCGGAGTGGACCCTGTCCCCTTGATTGTTTCTTCATCATGACATTAATATTTTAAGAATACAAAACAGTTTTGTATTTTTGAAATGAATTTCAAACCGTTCAAAAATATCCGGATCCTGATATGTTGAAATATACTGAGTCATCAACTTGAAACTAATGGAATTACGTTTTTTGACTATCTGACGTCAATTTTCCAAGAATATAAAAGAGTTTTTAATTTATAGAATGATTTCGAACCGTTCAAAAAAATTGAAACATTTGTTGCCAATAATTCCGCGATTGTTTTTCTTTAATCTACTATATAAAAATGGATCCTATTTTCCTTGCTGACGCTATAACTCAAGAACGGCTGGACCGAATTAAACGAAATTTTGCACGTAGGTTTTGATTGAGCCCGACATGGTTTATGGCCAAAAAAAGTATAAAAATCCGGGAAGGTTTTGGAGATATCCCGTAAAATGTGGACCAGGGTAACCTTATAACGTGTTCATACAATATGGGTATCAAATGAAAGGTGTTGGCGAGTGATTTAACATGGTGTAGTTATTAGTCCCATATGAGAGCCCGTATTCGAGGCATTTCACAAAATATAGACCAGGTGTGACCCCAGACGGGTTTTCAACAATATGGGTATCAAATGAAAGGTGTTGACGAGTGCTTGAACATGGTGTAGTTATTAGTCCAATATAAGACCCCGTATTCGAGGTATTTCCCAAAATATAGACCAGGTGTGACCCCAGACGGGTTTTCAACAATATGGGTATCAAATGAAAGGTGTTGACGAGTGCTTGAACATGGTGTAGTAATTAGTCCCATATGAGAGCCCGTATTCGAGGCATTTCACAAAATATAGACCAGGTGTGACCCCAGACGGGTTTTCAACAATATGGGTATCAAATGAAAGGTGTTGACGAGTGCTTGAACATGGTGTAGTTATTAGTCCAATATAAGACCCCGTATTCGAGGTATTTCCCAAAATATAGACCAGGTGTGACCCCAGACGGGTTTTCAACAATATGGGTATCAAATGAAAGGTGTTGACGAGTGCTTGAACATGGTGTAGTTATTAGTCCAATATAAGACCCCGTATTCGAGGTATTTCACAAAATATAGACCAGGTGTGACCCCAGACGGGTTTTCAACAATATGGGTATCAAATGAAAGGTGTTGACGAGTGCTTGAACATGGTGTAGTTATTAGTCCAATATAAGACCCCGTATTCGAGGTATTTCCCAAAATATAGACCAGGTGTGACCCCAGACGGGTTTTCTACAATATGGTGTGTTAACTTGCAGTCCCAAAGTGGAAAAACACAAAAAAAAAATGTTTCTTTATTTTTTAATCCCCAAACGAAATATTAAAAACAACGAACCCATCTGGTGGCGAAACGAAGTTCGCGGGGTCTGCTAGTTATGTATAAACTATTGACCTCCAAACGATAATAATTATATATTCGTGACCTCCAAACGATTTCCAATCGATTTGACTGGTCTATTATTCAAAAACATGAATTATTAAAATCATGTCGGCTAACTTCATGGTCATTTTTTAATTATTTTTTTATTAATTAACGCTGGACCTCCAAACGTTGCGAATCGACCTCCAAACGCCTCCAAACGAAATCCAAACGATTGCAATTAATTTCATCGCATTTCGTCATTTTTGTCGGCCAAGTACATGGAGGTGAATAAGAAAGAGTTGATGTCAACAACTGTGTCCGTGTGAGTTTCTGTCTCCCTCTAGCACATTAAAAATTTGAATTATGCATATATCTATACTCTTCATGTTCACGCTATTTTTGAATCAAAGATGAGCTCATTAATATCATCATAGTGATATCACAACTGTCATTTGTCATCACGTGTCACAACTTAAAAACTAGTTTTTTTTTACGGCGGAGCACATCCTACTCAAATCCGAAGCAACTTCGAGAAGGCGGCAGAAAGTCTTGGCGAATGTGAACTTGGATTTCATAAAGGTGCTCCGGTTGGAAAAGATACTTTGAAGAATAGAATGCATAATAGACCAACACCTCAATAGTTATTTATTCAATTATACTTTTCAGTATGTAAGATCACGATATAATAAAACATGTAACAACCCTGTTGAAACAACATCCCTGAAATGTAACTTTATGTTAATCGAAAAAATACAACCCTGAATGTAATAAAGAGAAAGGAAGAAGGAAGGGTTCTTCACTTCCGGTTTTGAAAAAAGCAAACAACGTTGTTTTCTATTAGTGAAAAAACTTAAATTGTCAACCATCGCGAAATAAAGAGTCAAATCATTGAAATTAAAACATCAGGTGTGAGCTCAAGACCACGTTACAATCAAATCGAATTATATTTCACAAGTTCTGACATTATGACCGATATTCGAGACGAAATAATCAAATCGCTCACCGAGTTGGGCGTGGATTTCCCTCATACAGCCACAATCGGCCAATTGCGTCGTCTTTTAAGGGATGTGGTCGGAGATGGGGCGAGAAATGTATCCATCTTGACCGATTCAACCGAAATCGCCTCCCAGGCAGATTCTGCCACTGCCGCCGTTGCCGAAATCACCGAAATGGTCACCACTTCTGCCGTTGTAAATGCGATTACAACCCCTACTTCTACTGCCGCTGCCGATATAATTACCACCGCTGCTTCTGCCGTCATCGCCGCCACCAATTCCACTGCCGTCACTAATACCATTGCCGTCACCACTGCCGCTGCCGCCACCAATACCATTGCCGTCACCACTGCCGCTAACGCCGCTGCTGCCACCACTGCCGCTGGCGTCACCAATGCCACTGCCGCTACTGCCACCACTGTCGCTGCCGCCACCAATGCCACTGCCGCTACTGCCACCACTGTCGCTGCCGCCACCAATGCCTTTGCCGTCCCCAATGCCACTGCCGCTACTGCCTCCTTTGTAGATACCGCCGTTGATACTAATGATAATAATAATACGATTGCTCGTACTAAACTAACAACTTTGGCAGACCTTGCCGCCAATCCCGGTACCGCTGGTATAAACAATGTTGATAATGAATTAACAGCATTGCGTAAAAGGGTTGAAATGCTGCGGCTAATGAAGGAAATCAACGATTTGGGTGGCAGTGCTGGCTCATCACAACAGCAACGACGACTAGATTATGGAGATATTGAGCACGCTCTCCCAAAATTTAGCGGAGATGACATCTCAATGTCCATCACTGACTTTATTCGAGATTTTGAGGAAGTTACTGAGGCGTCAGGGGCAGACGATCGTTTCAGATTGGTAGCACTCCGCCGTTGTTTGACCGGCACCGCCAAAGTTTTCTTGTCATCTACAACAGCTCTAAATTATGGAGCATTTAAAAAAGCGCTGGAGATGGAGTTTAACGTACCAGTAAACAGAAATGAAGTTTATAAAATGTTAGCACAACGGCGCTGGGACAAGAAAAAAGAATCATTGCACTGCTATGTGCTAGCTATGCAGGCCATAGCAAAGCGGGCAAAGGTGGAAGAACAAGAGGTAATCGAGTTTGTAATCGATGGAATAAGAAACATTGTGCCCAATGCACACTTGCTGCTACCTGCCAGGACCCTTAACGAGCTAAAAACATTAATTCAAAGGTATGAGAGGAAATATTTGGTGAGCGACGTGGTGGCCACAACAGGACGCCGGCAAGCTACAAAGACCGTTGAGGACGCCAAACAAAAATGTTACAACTGCTCGAAAGATGGGCATATCAAGCCCAACTGCCCTTACCCATTAAGACCAGACGGGTCCTGTTTTCGTTGTTGGCGAATGGGCCATGACCATCGATCATGCCCGAATCCAGCAAAAATTCTTAAACCAAAAACGCAGGTTGCATCAGTTATGGAAGGGGGAGAAGACGAGTCTTACGACATAAATACATATAATTTCGTGAGTATTATATCCAAGCTAGATTCAAAGATTTTTTCTGAAGAACTGTTTTCTTTATTTGATACCGGTAGTCCGGTTAGTTTTATTGGATGGTCACGGGTCCCAAAACAACTGGTCGAGTACAAGAATTTTAGAAATACGCAGACGCCCAGATACAAAGGAATTGGGGGCAATCAAATAAATATAATTTCAAAAATTGATTGCTTTGTAAAATTTAAAAACAGAATTAATAAAATTGAATTAAATGTTATATCAGATGAAGATATGGTAGTACCCGTTATTATGGGACGTGACTTTCTAAAAAAATTTCATATTAAGCTTAAGTACGCTAAGAAGAGATATACAAAATCCGAATTATTAGACATAGGAAAAAATGTGAAGACATATATGATTGAAGAACAAAAAATTGTAACTGACTCCGAAACATTCTCGGCCATTGTAAAATTACAACCGGGAAGAAATATTGATATAAGTCCTGATGATTTAACTGCCGAGTTTTGCACCAAAGTAGATACAAATATTGATGCCAATCCCGAAGACTCATTTGCCGGCTTTGGCACCAATATGGATACAAATATTAATGTAAACCCTGATAAAGCTGCTGACTTTTGCACGTGTGTAAAAGAAAAAAGTAATGCCGAAACGGATGGCTCAACCGCCGCTTGTGTACCTGACATTTTTTGTATTGACGTTTCTTATAACCAGGACGATATAGATATAGATTGTATACTCAGTAATGGACAACGCAATAGAGTAAAAAAGGTTATTGATGACACTTACCTTAAATCTTATGTTAAAACTGAACCCCTCGAGTACGAAATGAAGATTCATTTAACAACTGACGTCCCCTTCCATCATGCTCCCCGCCGTTTATCTTATGCAGAACGTAACGAAGTACAAACAATTATAGACGAACTGATAAAAGAACAAATAATCCAACCAAGCAACTCACCCTATGCCTCAGCTATTGTATTAGTAAAGAAGAAGAATGGTAAGACACGTATGTGTGTAGACTATCGGGCCCTGAATAAATTGACGGTTAGGGATAACTACCCACTGCCATTAATTGAGGACTGCATTGAGTACCTTCAAAATAAACGTTTCTTTTCTGTGTTAGATTTGAAGAGTGGATTCCATCAAGTCAACATGTCGCCAAATTCAATACCGTTTACTGCTTTTGTAGCCCCAAACGGGCAGTTTGAGTATTTGAAAATGCCGTTTGGGTTAAAAAATGCGCCCGCAGTATTTCAACGGTTCATTAATATGGTATTTCGAGACATGTTGAATGAGAGGAAGATCATTATTTATATGGACGACATAATTATTGCTACTGAGGACTTCGAGGATCCTGTTGTATTGTTAAAAACGGTGTTGGACCGGATTACTTTACGTGCCTTGGAGCTTAACTTAAAAAAATGCAAATTTGCATACCAAGAAATTGGTTACTTGGGATATAAGGTGACTCGTTCGGGGATAGCACCTAATGATTCCCATATCAGAAGTATTAAGAACTTTCCCATCCTTACGAATCCGAAACAACTGCAGTCGTGTCTGGGTTTATTCTCCTACTTTAGAAGATTCGTACCTTCGTTCTCACGAATTGCCAAACCCTTGCAAGATTTATTAAAAAGAAATGTCCAATTTAATTTTGACGAGAAATGTGAAGACGCTTTCTCCGAATTGAAGTCCAGACTAGTTAAAAGCCCAGTTCTGGCCATTTACAGCCCAGAAAAGGTAACTGAGCTACACTGTGATGCTAGTAGTATTGTGTTTGGGGCGGTATTGCTACAACGCCAGGAGGACGGCAAAATGCATCCAATTTCTTACTTCTCCAAAACTGCTTCGACTCCTGAGAGTAAATACCACAGCTTTGAGCTAGAAACCTTATCTATAATATATGCATTAAGAAGATTTCGCACCTACTTAGAAGGCATACCATTCACGATAGTTACAGACTGTAACTCCCTAACCATGACCCTTGAAAGAAGACAATTGAATTCTCGAATAGCCAGATGGGCCTTAGAGTTGGAAAATTACAACTACAAGATACAGCATCGAAGAGGTGAGTCAATGGGTCATGTCGATGCATTAAGTAGACGAGAGATAGCTGCTGTTATAGACACTGATGATGTAGAGTTTCGTATACAGGTCGCTCAAGAGCGTGATCAAAGTATTAGAACCCTGCGGAAAAGACTCGAAAAGGAAGAGTTGAAGGACTTCGACTTAATCGATGGACTAATATATAAAAACAAGCCTGACGGAAAGAACGCATTGTATGTGCCTCACGAAATGGAACCTAACGTAATACAGTTGATACACGAAAAACTGGCCCACTTATCTGTTGATAAGACGTTGAGTGAACTATGCCTTTACTATTGGTTTCCAGATATGCGCATGAAGGTAGAAAAGTTTATTAGGAACTGTTTAAAGTGCATTATGTATGCTAATCCACCCCAAGCAAGAGAAAGAAGTCTGTACCCTATCCCTAAGATTCCTTTACCGTTCGACACTATTCATATCGATCATTTTGGACCATTACCATCATTAAAGTCGAAACGAAAGCATATTCTAGTGGTTATAGATGCATTTACGAAATTTGTGAAACTATACCCCACGAACTCCACGAGTACTCGAGAAGTTATAGCAGCTCTTGATAGATACTTTAGCTACTACAGTAGACCCAGGCGTGTCATAAGCGATAGGGGGACATGTTTCACCTCACTACAGTTCACTGAGTTTTTGCTAAAGAAGAATATAAAACATGTAAAAGTAGCGGTTGCATCACCCCAGGCTAACGGACAAGTGGAGAGAGTCAACCGGGTTCTGAAATCGATGTTGGGAAAATTGACTAATGACCTGAACCATGATGATTGGACTAAAAAACTGACGGAGACTGAATACGCCATAAACAATTCTATCCACAGTACGTGCCGAGATACCCCAAGTCGGTTACTGTTTGGCGTCGAACAACGTGGAACAATAGTATACGAGTTTACTGAATATTTCCAAGACAAAATTTGTCCAGACGGTAATAGAGACTTAGATCGTATACGCACTGACGCTTTCAACCATATAGTGGCTAAACAGGAATATGACGCTCACAGGTCGACACAAAAGAAGACCTTACCTAAAACTTACCACGAAGGCGAGTACGTCGTTATAAGAAACGTCGATACCAGTCTTGGTACAAATAAAAAGTTAATCCCCGTGTATAAAGGTCCGTACGTAATACATAAGGTGCTCGGTAATGATAGATACGTCATACGTGATATAGATAACTGTCAGCTTACTCAGTTACCATATGATGGAGTGGTTGAAGCCTATCGGATCAGGAGATGGCAACAAGCACCAGCCCAGAATGTATCGGAGTCGACAAAGGATAGTCCAGAAATTGTTAGCCATTTAATTTAGTATTGATCGGGCCGATCATATTGTCAGGTCGGCCGAGTTGTAAGATCACGATATAATAAAACATGTAACAACCCTGTTGAAACAACATCCCTGAAATGTAACTTTATGTTAATCGAAAAAATACAACCCTGAATGTAATAAAGAGAAAGGAAGAAGGAAGGGTTCTTCACTTCCGGTTTTGAAAAAAGCAAACAACGTTGTTTTCTATTAGTGAAAAAACTTAAATTGTCAACCATCGCGAAATAAAGAGTCAAATCATTGAAATTAAAAGTAAATGCTCAAAATATATGTCCGAATATCTTGTATAGTTCATTCATGGCTCATTTGCCTGATTTGCAAAAACACCTAGAAAATGCAAAACTTAATAAATATCTCTTGTTAATTTTTCTATACTTATTTTTCTATTTTGCAGCCAAATTTTTTACCGCTTTTTTTAAAGTTCCCAACTTTTTATTTTAAAAATAATTCTGAGCTTCAAATCCAAATTATGAAAAGTTTGGAAAATACATCATTTGTTAAAATCATTTCATCCTCATGTGTAAGACAGCTTTGACAATAAATGACGATTGTCAGAATTTTCGTCAAAACGTCATCAGCATTGATACTTTATAGTGTGAGTATGTTAGTAAAAATATCAGCCCGTCTTGTAGGGTAGGTATACCTTATAAGCGCATCGCGCAGGGAGTCCGAACAGAGCTCCTTGTGGACTCTTCATCGGTAAACAGATGCATTGTTCTTGCTTTGTGTGATATTTATAGCTTTGGCAAAACCGCGCAAGCCCGAAAAAGTATCCCACAATGAACGCGAAAATATACATTGAAAAATCAGCTGATTATGTCATTGCACCTAAAAAGATAGAAATTGTTCAAGTCTCTGCGCTAACGCGCGTTGAAAAGCTGTCAAAAATGAAATGTCACGCAACGCGAAGCTAAAGTCGTTTCTGTTTTCAGCTTTCTAGTTGGATGTGATGGAACGCACAGGTCATTGTGTATCAGTACAAGTGTGGAATCTTCTGCATAAACGTCAAATTTTCAAAGTGAGTTTAACACCTGATGATCAGAGTTGCTTTTTTGGAAAATAGTATCATTTAGCGCCGAGTTGCATTCGATTTCGTAAAAAAATTAGTAGTAAATAAAGGGGTAATAGTTCTCTAAATTTATAAAATAAGGTGAAAAATAATAGTTGAAAACTTCTTAAGTCTGGTTTTAATTAGGTAAAATTTTTATAATTTCTATCGACTTTATCGAAAAATGCGGTAATTGTCTACTTTAGCTGTCAACTGCTAATATATTAGCTAAAATTATGGAAGGGGGCTAGAAGGGGGTTTCAGTGAAAAGTTATGGTCAAAAAACCGAAAATTGACCCGGGTTCGATACCAAAATTGGGGCGGAATCCATGGTGTTTATGTGCAGAACATCTTTCTGAGCTGGCGGCCTTCGGCCGCCCTTATAACCTGAGCTACGCCTTCCCAAGTCCGGGGTGTTGCCTGAACCGTGCCACGGTACGCACTTTTTTTGACGTTTTTAGGCGCAGTCTAATGTAAATACAAGAACCACATGAAAACTTGAAACTTGGATTGCAAATATCTCCTCAGAGAAGCAAAATATTAAAAAAGCGCTTCCGAATTCGTGATCCTGAGGCCAAAGTCCGCCTTTTGAGCCCCCTCCCATAATTTTAGCTAATTTATTAGCAGTTGACAGCTTAAGTAGACAAATACCAAATAAGCAACCGAATCTTGATAAAGTCGATGAAATTTGACACCTTTTGACCTAATGAAAACCAGCCTTTAGAGTTGTAATTTATAAAGTTTATTTTACATTTTGAACTTGTAGCACTCTCTTTTCAGAAATTGTTTGCTACTTCTTAGAATTTGTAAAGATTTAAAAACGTACTGCAAAAGGCAACAAAAAAATTGAAACTGCTAACAACATGTCACGACAGGCCAATTGCATTATGCTGGCGAAATTCCACGGCCTTAATTTTGATAGGTACTTGGTTTATAAATAGAAAACAATCTATCTAAAAAAATTGTGTTCTCATTTTCTGGTTTCTTATTTCGAACATTAAAATTTTTCCTGTAAAATAAATAAAATTTAATCGTTTTAAGTTTTGTATTTTTTGCAAAATATAATAAAAGTGTAAGTTTAAAGATTCGCTTAAAAATTTCCCTACAAATTGGAATGAAAAAGTTGTGCAACACAGCAACACTTTTTTGCAAACAAGAACCCTGTCTCATTGTTTTGCGGTCCTGCACAAAACCCTGGTTTGCAGAAACCACAACAGCAACCCAGATTTTTGACATGGATGTGTGTTTTGACAATTGTGATTTGACGTTGAAGTGTGTTTTGACATTTCTGTCAAAGCTACATTTCACACTTTATGTTATACACAATGGCACAGGTTTTGCTCTGGGTGTTGGTAATGATCAAGAAAAAAAGGTCTAGGCGAATTCATGCCAATTAAAATTGCTACAATTTTATTGATGAACAATTTTGTGAAAAATATATTAAAATTTTATTTTCAAAATTTTACCTCAAAATCCGTAAACAAACGCAAGGTTGTACAAAAGTTGAATGATGAGTTGAACAACCAACTTTGTTGCATGCAATTTTGCAAGACCCGTTGACACGAGTCAATTTGCTAAATCAACATGAAATTGAACGAAAAATCGAGCAATATAAACGGAACTTAAGGAAGCATGACGGCAAAGATGTTAACAGTAACCAAACCTTTTATAATTAAACATATATATAATACTTCTATATTGCGCCTATCATATCTTCACAATGAGTCAAACCATGTCAACTGTGTCAAAATTTTGTTTGATGATTTTTAAAAACCATAAATTTGTGTAGCTTAAGACAGAATTAGAATATAGAATTTTGTACCATTTTAAAGAAAAATTCATAACTCACGTCTAGTTTGACATTTTTTGTTTGGTATTAGGGGAACGTTATATCTTCACAATAGATATAATTTTTTTTTTTTTAATTTACTTTTTATAACAATTATTTAAACAAATTAATTTTTAAATGCCTTCTATAGCTACTATTGCCGTGAAAATTTTACACAATTATCTTCGAACACTTACTTATCTATTCCAAAAGAAAAAATTGGTAGTTCCTATTCAGACAGTTGGTATCGAATTTTTTGCCACCAAGCGCTTTCAGGAATTGTAATAATTTCAGACAGTTGGTATCGAATTTTTCATGAAATATATGCTCGTTTTTTTCTTGAGGCATTTCTTGGCAGGTGGGTAGCCCGCTTAAACAGATACACGTGCCTGAATGTTCATTCGCATCACTAATAGGCCGCAGCTTATTCCTAAAAGGGCGTTTACATTGATCGATTTTTTATTAAACTTCTTGTTGGTTCTGAAAACTGACTCGTGTAAACGGGTCTTGCAAAATTGCATGCAACAAAGTGTGCTGCCAGCTGACTTTTTTCAACTTTTGTACAACCCTGCGTTTCTTTACGAATTAACATTCGTAAATTTTTTGACAGACTTTATGATACAATTTTGTAAATAAAATATGTAATTTTAATTAAAATTGTATCTGTTTAATTGCTTTAAATCCGCCTAGACATTTTTTGCCTTGTTAAATACTAAAACCTAGAGCAAAACCAGATAACCAGAGGAGTCCGTAAGATGCTCTGTGGGGGCTCCTGCGCGAATCCGCCTAGGCATTTTTTGACCTTGTTCAACATCAACACCCAGGGCAAAATCTAGGGAAGCTTCTAAAAGGATCTTAAAGGAGCGTGTACAACGGAAAAAAGTGGCTTTTGAAAAATTTGTAAAACTGTTCCTTTGGGACTCCTGAAAGGTGCGTTAACTTCTTTAATTAAATCCGTAGGCGAGGGAGTTTTAAGGGCGTCCGTTTTCGCTCCTTTTTGGGAGCGCAATGTACTTCCTTGGCTTTGATTGGTAAGGCATTGCGTAGGCAGGGTGCCAGATAATTGTATATCCGCTACACCAGGGGGGCAGCTTCAATAGGGGTGGACCAAAGATAGATTGGTGTTAGAAGAGTTTGCTCGTTTCGTGAGAAGAAGATCCGCATGACGAATCAGAGTGCAGCTTAAAATTGCACTGAAAACCCGAGCGTTAATGATTTTTAGTTAATTTTTTTAATAAAAAATAGTTGTGAAATGAAAGTTATGCTGATTTCGTTTCAACAAAAAAAAATGTGGCCTTGCACGGTGAAAATCACTGTGAATAGCATCATTGTTTTTGATTTCCTCGTTTGTCCCATCTCTTTCCATTTTCTTATCTCTTTCTATCATTCGCTAGAAGATAGGAGAGACCGCCATGTTGATGTGTGCCGGATGTAAATAAAATGTCAGAAAATGTAAACAAATCGCTCTTATTGTTATTCACAATGATGTGCACCGACGTTGAAACGAAATCACCATTAGTGATCGAGTTTATCGAATTATGCGTTGGTATTTATTTCATCATCATCATTTATTGGCGCTTAACCGCCTAAGCGATTTTGGCCGTCGCCTATCAAAGCACGCCAGTCATTCCTTTTTAGCGATAACTGACGCCAATTGGAAACCCCAAGGGAGTTCAAGTCATCCTCCACCTGTTGTTTCCATCTCAGTCGAGGCCTCCCCCTTCCTCTGCTGCCGAATTCGGGTGACGATTGGAAAACCTTCTGGGCTGGAGCTTCTTTGTCCATTCGCATGACGTGACCCAGCCAGCGGAGCCTTTGGGCTTTAATTCGCTGGACTATGGTCAGATCTGCGTAAAGCTCGTACAGCTCATCGTTAAATCTCCTTCGATACTCGCCGTCGGCATCACGGGAAGGACCATAAATCTTCCGGAGAACTTTTCTCTCAAATACTCCAAGGGCCATCTCATCTTCTCTTGACATTGTCCATGAGTCTGAGCCATACATCAGGACAGGTATGATGAGAGACTTATAGAGCGCGATCTTTGTTCTTCGAGAGAGGACTTTACTTCTCAATTGCCTACTCAGTCCAAAGTAGCACTTGTTCGCAAGAGTGATTCTCCGTTGGATTTCTAGACTGATATTATTTTCGGTGTTAATGCTGGTTCCCAAATAGACGAAGTCCCTCACAGTTTCAAATTTGTAACTATCAACAGTGACGTGGCTGCCAAGGCGCAGGTGCGCCGATTCTTTCTTTGATGACAGCAAATACTTCGTCTTGTCCTCGTTGACCGCAAGACCCACTTTTTTCGCTTCTTTATCCAGTCCAGAGAAGGCAGCGCTTACGGCGCGGTTGTTAAGGCCAATGATATCAATATCATCGGCATACGCCAGCAATTGCACGCTCTTGTAAAAGATTGTACCATTGCGGTTTAGCTCTGCTGCTCGAATTATCTTCTCCAGCATCAGGTTGAAGAAATCGCACGAAAGGGAGTCGCCCTGTCTGAAGCCTCGTTTGGTTTCAAATGGCTCAGAGAGGTCCTTCCCGACTCTGACGGAGCTGTTAGTATTGCTCAACGTCATTTGGCAAAGCCGTATAAGCTTTGCAGGGAAGTCAAATTCAGACATGGCGGCATACAGGCAACTCCTTTTTGCGCTGTCAAAAGCGGCTTTGAAATCGACAAAGAGATGGTGTGTGTCGATTCTTTTATCATGGGTCTTCTCCAGGATTTGGCGTATCGTGAAAATCTGGTCGATGGTAGACTTACCAGGTCTAAAGCCACACTGATAAGGTCCAATCAGCTTGTCTACGATGGGCTTCAGTCTTTCACACAATACGCTAGAAAGAACCTTATACGCGATATTAAGAAGGCTGATTCCGCGGTAGTTGGTGCGGTTAGCGGGATCGCCTTTCTTGTGGATTGGGCAGAGCACACTTAAATTCCAATCTGGAGGCATGCACTCGTCTGACCATATTCTGCATAAGAGCTGATGCATGCTTTTTACCAGCTCTTCGCCTCCGTGTTTGAACAGCTCGGCGGGCAGTCCGTCTTTTCCAGGCGCTTTGTTGTTTTTCAGCCGGGATATAGCTATCCTCACTTCATCATAGTCAGGTGGTGGGACGACTTTTCCATCGTCAGGGATTGGGGTATCGGGTTCGACGTCTCCCTCGCAATTTAGCAGTGAGGAGAAGTGCTCCCTCCATAATTTAAGTACACTCTGTACGTCGGTTACCAGGTCGCCATTATTGTCCTTACAGGAACTTGCCCCGGTCTTAAAACCTTCCGTCATCCGCCGGATCTTTTCATAGAATTTTCGGGCATCATTCCTGTCAGCCAGCATCTCAAGCTCCTCACACTCACGCCTTTCGGCCTCACGTTTCTTTTTTCTGAAAAGGCGTCTCTCTTCCTTCTTTGCCTCACGATAGCGTTGCCATACACTGCGGGTTGCGCCCGTTCGCAACGTCTCCCTGTAGGCAGCGTCCTTTTTGTCCGAGGCAGTGCTGCATTCCTCATCGTACCAGTTGTTTTTGCGGGCTCGCTGGAACCCTATAGTGGCCTCAGCGGCGGTACGTAATGAGTGAGAGATATGCTTCCATTGCTCGGTTGCATCGTTAGGTCGAGGATTGCTCTCCGATAGCAGGTGTGAGAGTCGAGTGGAGAAATTGTCAGCTGTCTGTGTCGTGCGCAGCTTCTCGACGTCAAACTTTCCTTCCGTTACTGTGCGCACTTTCTTTGCTACACAGAGGCGTGTGCGTATCTTGGCTGCAACAAGATAATGGTCCGAGTCGATATTGGGACCACGAAGGGTACGCACGTCCAGAACGGTGGAGCTATGTCTGCCGTCGATCATGACATGATCAATCTGGTTTCTTGTTCTTTGATCAGGAGACAGCCATGTGGCTTGGTGTATTCGTTTATGCTGGAACCTGGTACTACTGATGACCATATTGCGAGCAGCAGCGAAATCAATCAACCTAGTGCCGTTGGGGGATGTTATATGTGGTATTTATTTATTTATTTATTAAGTCTATGGCTTACAAACCTTACAGACTAAGGCAAACATAAGTTTTAATAATATTAAAAATAGTACAAACAAATTTTTTCTTTAAATACATTGCGATTTACAAATATATCTAAAATTAATTTCCCTACTTAACAAATTAAATTCCGCTAGTAGTCTGATAATTGGTTCATTTTGAGCATATCTGGTTTTGCACAGGTCAATAGCAAATAAATCATGATGTCGCAAGTTTCTAGCTGGAACATTGAGCTTAATACAATTCAATAAGAACGGACAATCAATAGTCCCAGTGAGAACATCTCGAATAAAAACTAAGCCAGAAATCAATCGCCTACTGGCAAGAGTATGCAGATTGATCAGTCTGCACCGCGGAACATAAGACGGAATAGACATATCAAGTATTAGGTTTGATATGTCTATTCCGTCTTATGTTCCGCGGCGATAATGCAAATTTTATAAACTTTTTCTGAATACATTCAAGTCTATTGGAATGCACTTCATAAAACGGATTCCAGATTATAGAAGCATATTCCAATTTGGACCTTACAAATATGCTGAACAGTAATTTTTTTAGCATAAGGATCCTTAAATTCTGAACTACTTCGTCTAATGAAAGCTACAGAGGGATATGCTTTAGGTATGATGTAATTCAGGTGATCAATACACGTGAAATTGGAATCAAAAACAACCCCAAGGTCTTTTATTTTATAACTAGAACTGAGGACAGAACCAGAAATAGAGTACGAAGATAGGAGTGGCAGTTTAATTTTGTTGAAGGTGACAGAGCAGCATTTTTCGATATTAATCATTAGCAAATTACGATGATACCATTCCTGGAATTTGTTAATCTCATTTTGCAAAATTACAATATCAGAGCAGCTTGTTATTTTTTTTTTTAATTTTTAGCTCATCGGCATAAAGTACATGTTCACACAAGGTAAAACATTCTGAGCAATCATTGATGAAAATAACAAAAAATAGAGGACCAAGGATACTACCTTGAGGAACCCCAGAGGTCGCTCTATATGAAAAAGATTTTACGCCATCAACAACAACATAGTTAATTCTATCAATAAGATATGATTTTACCCATGCCAAAAAAGGAGAATGAAAACCGAAATTTTCAAGTTTTTTAATTAATAGGTCGTGAGACACTCTATCAAATGCTTTTGACAAATCAGTATAGATTGTATCTACCTGAAAGCCATCCACAAAGTATGAAATACAAAAATTTGAGAAAACAGTCAGATTAGTGACCGTAGATCTACCCGGTATAAATCCATGTTGAGTATACGAAATATAGGGCTTGATAGCAAATGTTATTTTAGTGCTAATTATTTTTGAAATAGTTTAGCAATATTAGTGATTTTAGAGATAGGACGGTAGTTTTAAACCAGATTTTTACTCCCACTCTTGAAAACTGGAGTAACAGAGGTCACTTTCCATTCATCCAAGAAATAACCTGACCTAAGAGACAAATTAGACAACAAAACAAGCGGATATACTATAGATGGCATGCATTGTTTGAGGAAAAAAGCAGAAATATTGTGAGCATCTAATTGCATTTTAGGTCTTTTATAGCTACGAAAATGTCTTCCTCAGTTAAAACTAGGGAGCCAAAATCAAGCGAAGAAGCTAATTGCCCAACACTAGAAGAACCGCTCTGAACACCATTATCAACAAAATTAGATTTAAAAAATTCAGCAAAAAGATTAGCCCTTTCATTGGCAGTGCTTGCACTCATACCATTGTAAGACACTAAGGGCCGCTTGCATAAAACTCGTTTTCACCATGGCCGGTTATCAGAGATCAACCGATTAAAGCACGATTAACTTAATCGGCGGGTGTCTTTTATGGGGGTGTTCGCGCCTTGCACACACCAGCGCCAGCTCAAACCGTCGACTCGTAGGTGCATGCACCCTCCTCCTCCAAGTGGGGGTGGAGCCTCCACGTGGTGACACCCGGTAACGTTTCGGCGGCTAATTCGAGCGGCGACCTCTCCCCCCCCCCCCCCCCCCACTTACCTGATTTTCCTTCCGCTACTCGTAGCCTCTATCACAGTCCACTCCCTTCCCTTTCCTATCGTCCCTCCTTGAAATGGGCTGGATCAAGGTGTCATACGACCCGTGCCGAGGATCAGCCTGGCTGGGGGCCCTAAAATAGCCCAGTCGCTAACGGAGTGCTTCGGATACCTGGCGACCTCCGATTCTAATTAGCCTTACCCTGGGTATGCGGATCTCTGCCCAGGGTGGACCTTCCCCTTTCTCCGCAACTCGTGGGTTCAAATATGAACAACTGTCCCAACAACAACAACAAAAATAAGGAGTCTGGGTCTCCTCAAAAAAAGCCAACTGGAGTTCGCTCCGTTAAAAGGGTCACGGCCAAGCCGGACCTTAGTAAAGCTGAGAGGACTCCCCAGCGTTTCATTGCTGCTGCTGCAGCTCGACGTAGTAAGGCCGAGTGTAAAACCGGTCTGAGTAGTCCGATGATCGGTGCCTCCTCCAGGGGTTCCGATCGGGAGGCCAAAAACGAGGCTATCAACCCCGTAGCCTCCACAAGTGGTCTTGCCTTTCAGCGTAAAGCGTCTGGTGAGCCCTTGGCTGGGGGCTCCAGGAATGTTGGTGCTGTCGTTAGAGTCGAGGACCTGGCGGGCAGGCAATCCACCAAGCCCCACCACAATGACAAGCGGTCGGCAGCCCGGATCCTGTTTAAGAACGCGACCTCACCGATAAGGGAGGAAGACGTTTCGGCAGAGGCCTGGGCGAAGCTCCAGCGCGATCTTGCGTGGGCTCGGCGGATATTGCCGGATTTTAAGGTTGAGCTGTATGGCGCTAACAACAAGGGGGAAACCTCTAAGCGAAACCGATCGCTGGAGGAAACCATCCCTACGGCACCGAAAAGGGCCAGAATAGGAGGACCGACGAGGTCCTTCGCTGACATTGCCAAGGATCGTAAGATCATTGGAGTAATAGATGAGAGCAACGTAGACGGCAGGATCCCCAAGCAGCAGTGGAAGTGGATCAGGGCCGCGCTCGCAAAGGTGGCTGTACAGGTCAAACGTGACAACCCTGGTCCTCCACCTAACTACGCCGATGCGGGTTGGTACCAGGGCAACGTGAAGCTGATCGCTTGCGATGACAGCAGGTTCGTGGACCTGTACAAAATTGGCATACAGCGCATAGGAGAAGTCTATCCCGGCGCGCGCTTGAGGGCAGTGGACGCGGTTGATATCCCGCAACGCCCAAGGGCTAGAGTCTGGATTCCAGTTGGTTGCACGGAACCAGATGAGATTTTAGATGTGCTGCAGGAGTACAACCCTGAGCTGCCTACATCAAACTGGAGGGTGGTGAACGTGGATAAGACCGATAAGGCTACCATGCAGATCGTTCTGCTTCTGGATGAGGCAAGCATCGAGGCTCTGGCCCGATGCAAGTACGTAGTGAGGTATGGCTATGAAAAGGTGGTCCTCAAGGTATATAAGTCTGATACCGAGGCCCTAGCCAACCTCACCTCTAATCCGGAGGTGGAGCTCCCCCCCCCCCCAGTGAAAATGATATGGAGGTGGACGCGGATGACAGGCAGTCAGTGGCATCAGACACAGGGAGTGGGTTCGCGTCGTCCAGCTCGGACGGTGGCTCGGCTCTCAGGAGACTCTACTCCGAGAGTCAGCTTCTGAGCGACGGCGACTCGGACGTGACGCTCACAGAGGAGAGCGCTAAAAAAAGTGATGAGGGTCCTCCAGATTAATCTCCATCACTGCAAAGCTGCTTCGGCCGCACTACTACTGCAGCTCTCAAAAGGCGCAGTAGACATTGTCCTGGTGCAAGAGCCATGGATCACTGGAGATAGGATCTGTGGTTTGAGGACCCCTACTTACAAGCTTTATAGCGCAACAGGTAGAGGTAAACTTCGAACGTATATTTTAGTTAAATCAAATATTAACGCTCTTCTCTTACCCCAGTTTAGTGACGGAGATCTGACAGCGATAAGCGTCGAGGGGCTAGGTAGAAGTTGCAGGTTCGCATCATTCTATCTAGCTCACGATCACCAAGGACCACTACCATCAAACAACTTCAGAGAGTTCGTGAGTTCCACAAAACCACGGGACGATATCATCGTGCTAGGCGGCGACGCTAATGCCCATCACAACCAATGGGGCAGCACTGACCCAAATGAGCGAGGTGAGTCACTCTATAACTACCTACTAGGCACTAACCTAAGTATATGTAACACGGGGAATGAACCCACCTTCGTAACAAGAAACCGAGAGGAAGTCCTCGATATAACGTTGGTCACTGACTCTCACAGTCACCTCATAGAATCATGGAGGGTGTTAGGCGAGCACTCCTTCTCAGACCATAGATACATTAGCTTCTCCTTAATAGATATACATACAAGTCCGAAATATATACAGAATATTAGGAAAACAAATTGGGGTTACTACCAAAAGCTTATTCGCAAATATTTGTCAAATCAGCTGGTAACACCTAGAAAGGAAGAGGAGCTATACGACCTCGTCAGGTCCTTCAATCAACACTGCAAGATTGCTCTAGACAAGGCGTGTCCGCCTAAAAAGTTAACTGAAACCCACAGACCACCCTGGTGGTCGTCCGATCTAGATAATCTCAGAAGGACATGTAGGTCGGCCTTTAACAAAGCCAAACAGGATGGTAGCGCAACATCCTGGGCTCTTCACAAAACTAAATTAAGTAACTACAAGAAAGAAATTCGCAAGGCCAAACGGGCCTCCTGGGTGAATTTCTGCAACAATATCGAATCAACATCTGCAGCTTCGCGCCTGAGGAAGGTGCTCTCAAAATCGCCAGCGACACTGAGCCACATACAAATGCCGGATGGGAATTGGACCGATTCGAGCACTGACACAATGAATCTGCTTCTGGATGCTCACTTTCCGACATGCACAGTCACGGCTACTACTACGGTCGGGAATGAAATGCTTTCGGATCAGCTGATAAAGGAAATAACCGATGATAAAAAGCTGGACTGGGCCTTGGCCAGTCTCAAGCCCTACAAATCGCCAGGACCGGACGGAATATTCCCGGCCCAGTTACAACAAACAGCCGAGCTTATTAAGCCCTGGCTGAAGACCATGTTTGTTAGTTGCCTCAGGCTCAACTATGTACCTGCATCATGGAGAGAGGTTAAGGTAGTATTTATCCCAAAATCCGGAAAACCATCCCATTCTAAACCTAATGATTTTAGGCCAATAAGCCTATCTTCATTTCTACTTAAAATTATGGAAAGACTTTTGGAGGACTATGTCAGAAGATCGATAGACTCAACTCACATGTCGCGGGCTCAACACGCTTATAGTAAAGGTAGATCGACTGACACTGCTTTGCATTCTCTGGTATCTGTTATAGAAAAGTCAATTGACACAAAGGAATATACACTGGTGGCCTTCCTTGATATAGCAGGTGCCTTCAACAATGTTCTACCGGAAGCCATCACCTCGGCGTTAACGGGTCTGCGGGTCGATGCCTGCCTTGTGGAGTTTATCCGCAAATTGCTTATTAGCAGACGGATTACAACGGAGCTAGGCGGTAATTCGGTTCACAGACTCGTTAACAGAGGTACCCCGCAAGGAGGTGTTCTCTCTCCGCTCCTGTGGCTGGTTACTGTAAACCAACTTCTACGTCTCATGGAAGCTGAAGGCTACCAAGTGATCGCGTACGCCGATGACATCTGCGTTATCATTCGGGGAAAATTTCCTCAAACCCTCTGCAATTTAATGGAAAATGCTCTGACTAAAGTATGCGACTGGGCTAACGCTTCAGGTTTGGAGGTTAACCTCGAGAAAACCGAACTTGTCCTCTTCACTAGGAGGTACAAAATACCGAACTTAATACCACCAAAAATTGGGAATACAACTTTAGTACTCAGTGACAAAGTCAAATATCTAGGAGTTATTCTAGACAGGAAACTACTCTGGAGCGACAATATAGCGGAACGAGTTAAAAAGGCAACATGCGCGTTGTTTACTTGCAAGAGAGCAATTGGTATATCGTGGGGGTTCTCTCCCAAAGTGGTGCACTGGATATACACAGCTATTGTTCGTCCAATTTTACTGTACGGTGTGCTGGTCTGGTGGCCGGCACTAACCAAGAACACGTACCTCAAACAGATACAAAAAGTCCAAAGGAGTTCAGAACTCTGCATAACCGGGGCCCTCGGCTCCACTCCGACAGAAGCACTCAACACGATGCTGAATCTTCCACCACTCGATCTGGTGGCTAAAGAAATGGCTGTGATTACAGCTCTGCGACTAAGGGAGACCGACGTATGGAAGGGCGGTACATGTGGTCACGCCACAATTTTAGGCTCCCATGCACCTGTGAGCATACCATTACATACTGACTATTGCACGCCAAGCAACGTGTTCGTTAGGAACTACGAGGTGAAAATACCCACAAGACAAGAATGGGATTACCGACCGCATACTGTGCGGAATGCCATGAACATATTCACCGATGGCTCTAAGCTTGAAGGGAAGGTGGGTGGAGGTATCTTTTCACCGGACCTGGGACTAGAGATCTCCTTTCGTCTTCCCGACCACTGCAGCGTGTACCAAGCAGAAATGCTGGCAATACACGGTGCAGTGAAAAGCCTAGCGTCTACGCCCCAAAACGGCAAACGGATATTTATCTTCTCAGATAGTCAGGCCGCGCTAAAGGCACTGAACTCATATGTCGACAACACAAAGTCGCTAACTGAATGCCGCAGATCTCTTAACGAGATGGCTCAGCACTTCAGTATCAGCTTTATTTGGGTACCTGGTCACAGGGATATTGAAGGCAACTGTATAGCGGATGAGCTGGCCAGAAGAGGTACCACCACTCATCTCCTTCCAGGAAATGATCTGGTAGGCATTCCCATGGCATCTTTCAAACTCCGAGCTAGCACAAATACCTTACAAAGGGCAAATGAGCTCTGGTCAGGTCTCTCGACGTGCGAGATATCAAGGCTAACTTGGCCTTCGTACAACAAAGGACGCACTAACTGTCTGCTGTCACTTAATAAATCCGGTGTCTCATCACTGATAAGGGTGTTAACAGGGCACTGCTTAATAGGCACACATGGTGCTAGGATGGGCGTAATAACTCACGATTACTGTCGCAGTTGCAGATGTATTGAAGAGGAGGAGAGTGTTCAACATCTGCTGTGTCATTGTCCTGCACTCAGCAGAAGACGATTGGCTATTCTAGGCCAACCGTTCATCGATGACCTCACGGAGGTTTCAAAAATGGATATTAGGGCTCTATCGAAATTCATTGATTCCACGAGCTGGTTTGATCCTCTAATCCAAGTGTGAGAATGTGAGAGTGTTGATGTTTGTCTCTCGGATATGGGGTGGGTCTTAAGACCGCATAGGGTATCACAATGGGCCAACTTGACTGGCCTAAGTGGTGGGCAGGGTCCTGCACTCTGTCCTGCCCTCGCAACCCAACCTAACCTAACTTAATCGGCGATGGATGGCCGGTTATCTGCCTATCGAGCAAAGTTTGACGTCTGTCAGCTGTTTACAAAATAAAATTTGCGCGAAAATTTTAAGAAAGTTGCTTATACATTTATTACATACCAAAACGTTTTTGGTATTTGTATTTATTCAACTGAATATTGCCATTTGGAATATAACGTAGGAACATGGAGCATAATATAGAGCTTGACAATTTATCTCGTTTGGCCTCCCTGCGCTATACAAAAAAACCGCGTACATTTGGAACTAGAGAAAACTTTTTTGAGAAGTATGACGATGACACCTTTATTCAGAGGTTTCGTCTCTCCAAAAGAAGTGTTTCCAGTGTTTTAGACAAAATTGAAAATAAAATACGAAGTTCCACTGAAAGGTTTGTAGTAAATTTATAATAGCATCGCTTATATTAATAAGATTTGTTATACAGAAATCGAGCTCTTAGTCCACTAGAAATGATTTTGTTAACCTTACGGTTCTACGCATCAGGAAGCTTTTTGATAACAGTAGCTGATTTTTGTGGAGTGAGTGTAGCCACTGCAACCCGGGTCATAAGAAAGGTATCAGTAGTAATTGCAGAACTTTCTAGGGAATACATCAAAATGCCTGAAACCAGCACGGAACTGGAAACTACTGCTCGTAGTTTCCACCGCATTGCGAGGTTCCCCAAAGTCGTTGGCTGCATTGACTGTACCCATGTGAAAATTCAGGTGGAGAAAATGCGGAAATATTCCGAAATCGAAAGGGGTATTTTTCGTACAATGTGCAAGCAGTTTGCGATGCAGATCTCGTTGTTAGAGATATTGTTTGTCGTTGGCCCGGTTCAGCACATGACTCAAACATTTTTAATAACAGCCGTATTAAACACCGATTTGAGTTGAACGAATTCAAAGACGGTTTTATACTAGGAGACAGTGGGTACGGTGTAAATAGATACATGATGACTCCACTTTCACATCCCAACACTGCCGCGGAACGGTTGTATAACGAGTCGCAAATACGTACAAGAAATTGCATAGAGAGGTTCTTTGGTGTGTGGAAACGTCGCTTTCCAGTGCTTTCCATAGGATTTAGGATTTCGGAAAAAACCGTAATGGCAGTGGTTGTTGCATGCGCTGTTTTACATAACATCGCACGGAAAAATTGCGATGCAGACCCCTCCGAGGAAGTTGGTTGTGGTACTGAAGAGTCTACTGAAACTATAGATGAATTCCACTCGACAGAAAATCAGGAAGCTTCCTTTATGAGGTCGAGTTTGATCAGGGATTACTTTGCAAGGTTAGTTTATAAGTCAACTCATTAAGCCAGGAGTAACATACATTTTAAAATTTGTCCAGGTTATAAAGATATCACTCATCATCATCGTATACATAGACTTCATCAAAATTACAACCACTATTTCCCTTGAAGAATCATTTTTTGTATGTATTTAATTTCTTTCACTAAACTCACCGAATGAAATATGAATTCTATTTTCTAGATGGCAACTCATACAATCGCGCTTAGTTGAAAATCCGAATGCACTTAGCGATGTCTACAACTGTCTGCACTATTTTTGTCAATCTCTATAGCTTCAACTTTTGTCAACTCTATACACAAAATTTTACGCCTTTGCTATGCACGTCTGGATGATAATATAACAAGGACACATAACCATTGATTCACATGCGGGCATGTTACAATGTCGTGTGCCAAAACATTTAGATTGTCCTATAATGACAGAGATGCAAACATATTTAAATAGTGATCGTAATAAATTGCAACAAATTATGTCGGAGCTGCGGTAAGTGTATTTCGGTTTCGTACGTTATTGAGTAAGTTTCCATTCTATCTATATATTCTAGATATTGGATAACTAATCGTCGTTGCGAAAAGACCTTACAGCAATTACCTGCAGTTACCACAGAGACTTAACCTTTCTAACATTGCCTCAGAATCCGCTTATGCAACCTGGACGACATACAATCTATGTTAAATTACATCGTCATCCTAACGTGATAATTACAAGTCATACTCAAAATGCACGTTTAGTTTTTAGCTCAAATCCACCACCGAATCCGCCTATCATAAGCGCAGAAGTACCTAATGTACATACGAAACTGCTGCGTTTAATTGAGTTTGATACTTTTGTCGCCACACACGGACCAGGCACAGATGTCGATGGTAAAAACATATTTTATTTCATCTCAATTAAATTCTAGAAAATCTTACTGATTATTTGTTTTGTTCTAAAATAGAATTACCACCACACAAGCTGTGATCTACTTGGACCACCAGCCAACAACAAAAGAAAATTTATCCAGCACATTTTATACCAGAATGGGCGCATGTTATTGCAATGTGCGATAAAAAAATACCATTCTTAAATTTGGCACAAGAAATATCCAGGCGCGAAATACCTCATAGTGGCTTCCAACTAGAAGCTAATGCTACATCATTGGTATTGAAAATACTATCTTTACCCATGCCTGGTCCACCGCAAGTTGAACAAAATCAAACTTCCACGTCAACGCCAAGAATTGAAAAATATGTTTGGAATGCTTTAACGAAACGTTTACTCTCAATATCTGTGCGTTCACAAATGAACAAATCCAATCAAATACGTAATTGGGGAGTTGAATTTGTCTTCTATAGTACATCATTACAAAGCACACACCAAAAAGATCAAGGCAATCGTAGAACAGTTTATTTGGCATACGAACAAGCAAACAAGGGCCATCTCAGCAGTCAATGCACATTCGAATATGACGCAATTGGTTGAGTTGATATTGATTGATACCCAATGATATAATAGTTAATTTAACTTTAAATAAAATACATCAAAATCAAGCGAAATTCAATGCAAGACTTTTTTTTGTATACATATGTAGTTCATTTATTTCATTCTTCGTAGTATGTATGAGTTTTTTCTAAGCTGAAGGGCAATGTTAATATTAATATGTAATATATGTAGGATTTCTCCTATCTTGATGTAAATTAAAGTCACTTTAGTTACCCATGTGGGGTTTGGTAATCATTTATTTAAATATGATAGTCAGTTTACATCGGCTTTTATATTAAGCTAATAGAACCCGGCACAACACATTTTATTATAAGTCACATTTTAACAATTATATTTTATGCACGAGTGGACAACTTACTGCGGCGACGGTTGACAATGAATTAGCTAATTCAAGGAGCCGTTAGAATAAGTCAGCCATTACTTTAATAAGCATTCGTTAAGTTAGGGTTGTGTGTTTAGCTACTATCGGGGTTGCCGGCAGTTGATGCTGCCACCCGATCCTACATTCGGCCCTCCTGACTCGTCATTCGACTCGAATGATGACACGCTCGAAAATTCGGTTGCAGACTCCATTATCTGCGAATACGCAGCTACTGCGAATGTGCTCTTTGTACCCTCGTGGTTCCCCACCCTGCGGACCTCGTGTCGATCGCGATTCAGGACCTTCGGAATCTTGTAAGGACCTAAGAACTTCCGTCTCAACTTTAACCCTGCTCCGAATTGTGTGCGCTTAATGGCGACTAATTCGTCCAACCGATACTTAACCCGCTCTCTACTATTTTTACCTAAAACCCAACGCTGTTCCTGTCGTATCTTGGCTATATTCGTTTCCGGCCTCACGCGGCACTTCTTCCGCCCAGAATCTATCTCCGTGCTGATGCAACTCTTCACTACTTTAACTGCCTTAGTGGACAGCTGCGGTATGTAAAAAGTGCTTCCAACAGCTTTCTGAATTTTTTTCCGCGTGTATTTGCCTTTCTTATCGGCTACCTTAATCACCTCATTTTTCATCTGCGGAGGCACAACATTCAGTTCCTTAATGGGATCTTTATGAAGCGCTCCGCGCTGGTAGTCCTTGAATTCACCCCCACTGAGATGTGACAACTCCATCTCACGCTCATCACCTTCTACTGCAACAGCCACACACGACTCTCCGAATTCGCCTCGACAATCGGACCTTGTGGTAGTAGTCTCAAACAACGTATTTCCCAAAGTTCCTCTAAGTTGCTTCTTCGGCTTCAACTCAACTGAACCCTCACTAACAACCAGAGTCACTTGTTTCAGGATATCGTTTCCGATCACCGCTGCATATGCCATGTCCCGATTTTTGACCACGTGGAATCTAACCTTCAAATCAATTCCGTCAATGGTAACTCCACTGGTAAAACTACCTAAGGTGGTTAACCTGCCTCGACCTACACCAACTATGTTGCGTCGATCCATGTCCAGCTCGATATCTTCATCCAGCTTAAGCAAGGTGTCATAACGCATCAAACAAAGGTCACATCCGGTATCAACCAACGCGGAAACTGTAACCTGGTCAAACGTCACATCAACGAAGACACCCTTACCAGCCACACCTAGCCTACGACATACTTCATCACCTAGAGTATTCGCATTATGGCTCTCCATCTTAATCGCAGCTGGGGCACTAGGACAGTCGGTAGATCGATGCCCTGGTTTACCACATCTAAAACATTTGAACGGCTCATGACACTCGTTCGCCAGGTGAGAAGTACTTCCGCACTTGAAGCATTTTCTTACCCTTTCTTTACGCACACCCTTTTCAGTGGAACTTTTCTTACCCACGATCGACGGACTCGGATTTGGATTAGTCACTTGGTGGCGACTAGGCCAAATCTTCTCGTATATCTTAATTTGCTCCTTTAATTCAACTACGGACTTTGCCAAGTACAAGTTCATTTTATTCTGTCTGGAGTCGGGGATTCCCTCAATAAAATATTCGATAAGGCTCGGCTCATCCAGCCCTATCGGCTTCCCGATCTCCATCAAAGAATATAAGTATTCCCGGTAGTCTTCATGGGTTAGCTTCCGCCTATTCATCAACGCCCTATGCACGTCTATCGACGATACTCTAGTGCCGAATTCAACTTTTAGCGCTTGCACCAACGAACTCCAACAAGTAACACCCCGTTGACTGCGCACAAACATTTTTGCAGCTCCTTTCAAAAGTTGCTTCGCGTATATAAACTTTTGGAGTTAGTTCCACTGTACCGCACTAGCATTTTGCTCAAAATCTTCCAGCCATTCTTCTATCTCTGGCGAATCCGACCCACTAAAAGATGTTAACGAATCTTCAATGTCGCGCAAGGTAAAGGAAGCACGCGTATGTAAACTACTTGGTATAGCCCTTGATGGGGACGAACCAGCGTTGTCGTAAATGGAACCTACATCTTCATCACCGCTCGCGTCATCATCTTCACTGTCAGGATTTAAACCGTAATGTTCCAAAAGTCGATCTTGCAACGTGACTTTCCGACCGGTAGTACCTAAACCTAACTCCGATAATTTTTGTTTAAGTCCAACGACATTCAATTCTAAAATCTCTTTACTTTCCATTGTCGGCCGATTCCACTTACAACAACAACAAATCTAAGTTATTCTATTTTTCTTTGGTCAAATCAAAATTCAGTTTTTACAAAATTCAATTAAAATCTCAATAACCGGGCTCATTAGATTATGTACAATCTTTACATTCGTCATAGATTCACAAATTATTTTACGAAAGTAACACAGCTCACTTATCATAAACATACGTATCAATTGCAATTTCATATAAACGACCATACCTCAGTGTACACCAACACATATCAAACATATACCGTCACCTCTGTTGCTAAGCTCTGCTGCTACAATTCACCTGTCAGTCACATCACCTCTGCTTACTTTCCGCTGCTCTGTCACTGCGTCAAAGTTTTGGGTCTGCTCTGCTCACTCAAGAACCGTTGTGGCTTTTGGCCCGCTATAGCACTTTCTGGTACAGCTTGATGGCTGTGCTATGGCCTGATTTCGATTAACGGCTCTTGTAATACTCAGCTTCTTTTACATATTATGTCGTGGTAGCAACCAAAAGATTTTTCTTTGCTTTAATTGTTTTTAGCAACCTGATACAGCCTGTCAACCGTGCCTCACAATCACCGGGTTTTACATTTAAAGAAATTCAGTTTGATGACTGATTTTTCTTACACAAAACTTTCTTATACCATTCAAGTTTGCGCGGGCATCTACGCAATCAATAAATTTATCGATTATTTGGTTCTTCAAAATTTCAACGTTTTAGCACACTCTATTACTTATGTAGGCGTTTCTATTTATTTCGCCATACCATTTCTGACACCACTTGTAGGATTTCTCCTATCTTGATGCAAATTAAAGTCACTTTAGTTACCCATGTGGGGTTTGGTAATCATTTATTTAAATAGTCAGTTTACATCGGCTTTTATATTAAGCTAATAGAACCCGGCACAACACATTTTATTATAAGTCACATTTTAACAATTATATTTTATGCACGAGTGGACAACTTACTGCGGCGACGGTTGACAATGAATTAGCTAATTCAAGGAGCCGTTAGAATAAGTCAGCCATTACTTTAATAAGCATTCGTTAAGTTAGGGTTGTGTGTTTAGTTACTATCGGGGTTGCCGGCAGTTGATGCTGCCACCCGATCCTACATATATGTGTTATATTAATATGTAAAATTAATAAGTAAGTATTTATATAAATAAATATTTTATTCAGTGGCGCACATAATTATTGCCACACTTAATTTTTCCAATGTTCACCAATTTGTTAAATGTATCAATATGCAATGCAAAAACTATAAACTATGTTTGCAATTTGATCAATGTATTAATATTGCAAAAATAAAGTGTGCCAATAACTATGTGCCCCACTGAATAAAATATTTATTTATGTTCGCGGCACAAATTTTCTAATACATATTATGGCGCGCTGTTCAGCCAAAGATATCAGCAGTGTCTCATATATCGACGTGTCATACGAAAACTAACACAAACGCTCATATTCATAAAAAATAAAATTGGTTTATAAAGCTTTTACAAATTTTGAATAATAAGAGCTAAATAAACCTTCTTTATTTTTTATGAATAAGGGGGTAAACATTTATTTTTATTTATTTTATTTTGTGTCTGACGAAAAGTGCTGATATCTTTGGCTGAACAGCACGCCATAATATTGAGCGACAGAAATGTACAAAACTAGTGTAATAACTATCTGAGTAAAAAACTTTATATGATTACACAGTGTTACAAAAAAACAAAAGTGAATACACTTTTAAAGTGACCTAGTAGAGATCATTCATCTGGTCAGTTTATGCACGAAACACCCTTAAAAAGATTTGTAACAACCACAAAATCTGGTTTTATGGCCAAAAACCAGTTTTTCAGTTTATTCGTTGAAAAAAATCATTAAAAACCTATTTTCAAGCGATTTAAAAATTCTCAACGGTTTTGGGTAGAGAATTGTTGACTCTTTTGAAATATATACAGAGTTTCATTCATTTGACAAAGTAAAAAACAGGCGAGAAGTTGAAATTTTTGGAAAATCTATCCGGTTTCCGATTTTGACGCCATTTTTTGGCAGTAATTGAGAGGCAATCACTGCTTAATTATGCCAATTTCATTTTTTTTTTTGGAATCCGTAACCGGATAGATTTTCCAAAAATTTCAACTTCTCGCCAGTTTTTTACTTTGTCAAATGAATGAAACACTGTATATATTTCAAAAGAGTCAACAATTCTCTACCCAAAATCGTTGAGAATTTTTAAATCGCTTGAAAATAGGTTTTTTAATGATTTTTTTTCAACGAATAAACTGAAAAACGGTTTTTTGGCCATAAAACCAGATTTTGTGGTTGTTACAAATCTTTTTAAGTGTGTTTCGTGCATAAACTGACCAGATGAACGATCTCTACTAGGTCGGAAAACAAAAAACTAAATAAGTCATATTAAAAAAAGTAAATCGTTGGCCTAATATAGAAAGGCCGATTCTGGAAATCAGCGGTTAAGCAATTACTGATTAGGAAAATATTTACCAGCCTAAAGACGGAATAACTGACGAAGAACGTTTTCAATTAACAAAACTCCAAAATGCCTTGGGATTAGATTTAATATTCATTTCAAACCCGAGTAAGTAATTTTTGTAAAGAAATTTATATAGACAGTTAAACTCAGTCAAATATTTCTCATACATTACTTTGTGATGCAAATTACCAGAACACTTATAAAGCTTATGAAATTTGTTTCGAAGATTCTTTAGTTTTTTTAAGCTCCGATTATGCCGATTGGCGATAAACGTGGAATATTTTGGAAAGATATATTACTTATTTTACACTTAGGGCCACTTGCATAAAAGCCGATTAAGCCTAATCGGTGATTAACTTGACAGCTAACCATACAAAATACGTCAATTAAACTCCGGTTAGTCGTTATCAGCTTTTATGCAAGCGGCCCTTAAACATTTCGAAACAATCAGTTAGAGACCGGTCTGCAAATAAAGATAGACAATTTTCACATAATATTAGATCATTAACAAGATCAAAATTACACAGCGAGTAATAGAATTTAGGCAACGAGTCAGTGCATAGATTTGGTTATTTATAAAACTCAAATTCCAAGATAAGTGGAACGTGGTGTTTATCAGATGCAGATAAAGGAACCAGGGGCTTATACAATTGAAATTTTAAATCAGGACTAAGAAAAATAAGATCCAAAATCCTGCTCAACTTATTCAGAAAGCCATTTATTTGCATTAATTGTAAACCAAATAACCCATCAATTACGCATATTTCACTGCAACTATTCACATTACTTGGTATAAGCATATCTTCATCAGCAATAGTAGACCACGCAATTCTAATTAAATCAAAGTCACCCAAAACACAAAGTTGTGCATTATCATTCGGGAGATTTAAATTTAAAATATTATCAATATGATCAAAATACAAATAATCAGAACCAGTAGGAGAAATATAAGAAACACAGATAAAAAGCAAATCATCACCACTCAAAATTGACACACATAATTGTTCAATACAAGAATCAGTATTATTTATAAGTCACCCAAAACACAAAGTTGTGCATTATCATTCGGGGGATTTAAATTTAAAATATTACCAATATGATCAAAATACAAATTATCAGAACCATTTGGAGAAATATAAGAAACACAGATAAAAAGCAAATCATCACCACTCAAAATTGACACACATAATTGTTCAATACAAGAATCAGTATTATTTAAGGTTACTTCAGTAGCACAAAGAATCAGGGTGCGGTGAACGCTCAAAACACGATCTCTCAAACAACTTATCACTGCATAAAATTCAGTGGTTGGTATTTCTCGCGAGTGAGTAAGCTACATTTTTAACGAATGCATGTGCAATCTCTCGCAAGCAACAGCAATGGTGCAAGCGTAGTTAATCGCTTATTTATACTAAACAGGTAAAGAAAAAAAAAATATTAAAAAATTCTATTCTATCAACATATGCACGAACTTAAGTGCATCTGAAAATTATTGGTATAACAATTGCGAGCCATGAATGCAACTAGCTAAAAATAACCAGTCCCTGTGATCCCTTATACATGTGAGATGCAGCAAAAACATTTCTTAAAAACACATGTCTACATACTTGTGTACATGACCATAGATTATTTCTAAACAATGGTATTCATCATTGAGTTGACCTTGGGCTTTTGGAAAGTTTTTGTTTTTTAATATTTTATTTCATTTTTTTTTTTCGTGAGGAAATATGAACTGAACCACTGGATAGCAGAACAATTCTTAAAATGTCAATTTCCTTGAGACATATGGGTCATTCCATATGAAATTTAGCACTAAAATTTAAAAATGCCCTCTATTTTTTTTTCTGCTGAGAATGGAAAATAAGTCGACACCTATTTTTTTATTTCACCCATAGTGGTCAATTTTTGAGTTATGAATTTTTGAATTTTAGGCATTTTGAAAATTGCATTTTTTTATTATTTTCTAGTTATTATTATTATTATGCCCAACGGATTTTACCCACCATCCCGCCCGACCGACACGAGGGGCGCATCCGCATAACGCGCGGATTAAATTTGCCGAGTGTTTGAAAGTTCGTGAACCAATTGACGGAATTGGATCAAATTGTAGGACTGTCCTAATGATTGTTAGATCTAACCAAAGTATATTAAACAAAGTAATAGTGAACTTGACAGTCCTCTCTTATCTGTAGGAGTTTTCCCGTCAAATGAAAAAAAGTATTAACCGGTTCTGTTTAAGATTTTTAATTTTTTTCAATAGTGTGAAGAAATATCAAATTGTTTCATATAAATACAATACCGCTTGCCTCCATTGTTTCCACGTTTAAATAGAGTTTAGAGTTCAGATTAGCTAGACTCTAGCACATTTTAGCTAAGATGGATGGTCTAATTTTTTTTCAACGGGATCTTAGACTGAAAACGCAAATGTAAGCGATTAATAACCCCTGCGGGTTAGAGGTTTAGAATGGAATGGAATGTCTGCCGCAAGGGGCGACTAAAATCCATTTCGACCACGGTCACGGGGTTGATGAAACAAGGTGGTTCGCCACCTGTGAGATCATAGACTCAATAGCGTACAGCTCTGTCACGTCCATCTTACAACAGCAACAGTGAAGCCGATTAATTTCTCGAAACCGAAAACTTTTTTTGTAAATTGATTACGTCATTTCGCGGACACATATTTTCCTTGATAAGACGGTACCCTGGTTTTGACTTCAGTATAAAAAAAACTCTAATCTGCGATACTCTGGCGACAAACTTCTTGTGGTGCCATCGGCGGAAATCGACAAATATTCAAATATTCAATAATGCAAAGGTCCGAAAAGAGGTAGATTCCAAAGTGGCCAAAGTTATTCCGTTACTGTTTGGGTTAGCGTATTTCGCAGTATTGATAACTTTTTGGCCTGAGCAAATGCTATCTAATTTTTCCGTAAAACCATTGTATGGGACATAAAAACTGTGCTTGGTTGACAAAGGGTTAATACGCTTGTTTACATTTTTTTGAAGGAAAAACAAAATGTTTCAGTTGTCAATTCTACCTTGTTGAATTTGCCTTGGATCTGTCTAAAAACCCTAAAATTAAAAATTAATATTTTTTTTAATTTTTTACAACATTTTTATAAACAATTTGTAATTGTTGAAAAAGAGTATCTCTGAATTTCGTTCTTTTTTTTATTTAATCATAAATTGGTATTTTAATAATTTGAATCTTTATCAAATGTCCCAAATTGTGATTTTTCAATGTTTGATGTTTTTCCCATATTTGTATTAATAAAATCTTCCTTTTGTTTTTTTGCAAACTAATAACAGAAATAAATCTTGCACGTACAACTTTCTTTAAACAGATGAAATCAAAATTTTGCATCCACACCGTAAGAAGAACGATCGCGATTGCTCAAAAATACAATCTTCTCAATTTGTGCTCCTAACTTATCGCGAGAAATGCAAAGGCAAACGTTCGTTGTTTAAAACATCAAAAACATTTTTCGTTTCTTAACGAGTGTATTCAATTATTTTAAATATATACATTGGAAACGAGCGAGCATACCAACGCGATCGCTCGTAGCAAGGCTGCTGGTATAAAAAATCGTTTGTTTACAATCTCCTAGCAATGAAATAATGCAGTTATTGTTTTAACTACCGCTAGGAGTGTAATAGGGTGTGGTTGCTGAGTGACCGCGCTCAATCCCGGCTCTTGCGTCCTCGTTCGTGCACTCTGGGCAACGTTGAGCTACCTAGGCTCGCGGCAGAAAGAGAGGGAGCCCCGGTGGGGGGGCCACTCTGACATACTTGGTTTAAGGGCTCACCGGGGTCTTTTTCGCAGCGTCTGTACACCAAGAGGTGCGGCTGTAAGCGGGCGTCTGTCTTGAAGCAAGCGGCTCGCTATATAAATGTGCAAAACTTTTCCCTCCCAATCCAGGGTGTTATGCGATACCGTGCCCATTGGACGTTTGCAGCCGGGAGGCAAATCGTGGCTGTAGTCGAACGGAGCCTCACTGATACCGGGCCGCCTCAGGGAGTAACTATGGTCTTACCGCGGTATGGGGCTCTGCCGCGGCGGACGACACACTTCCCCTTACACTACCCTTGACCCTAAGCTGGCCTTGTCCGGCGAGGGGTCGTACGAACAAGATGAAGAACACACAAAATACAAAGCAATTAACGACTTCGTTTACTCCGCAGCAGAGAAGAACTATGCTGGAGCAAGCGAAAACACAACGTCGGAGGACAAACTCCGCCTCAAAGTTAACTGGGAGGCCGACAGCGATGGAAACTACGGGTCAGTCATCCCCCAAACTGCTATCAAGTAAGAGTGACTTGATGGGAGCAAGCAACAGTGCGGCTGCCTACGCAGTCAAACAGAAAACGGCGGAAGCTAAACTTCCATCAGGCGCTGGTACGAAACCCAATCTCTTCACATCTGGGGCAATGGTCTCACGACCTGGTTTCAGAGTTTCGAAAGAGAAGGAAGACGCCGCAAAGGGAGAGACCGCGATGGCAACTACGAGTCTGAATCCCCCCCAAGAGGCATCTCCCCGACGCTCTGCGTACTGGGATAAAAGAAAGGCCGCAAGGATCCTTAAAAAATATGAGGGAGCATCGCAGGAGAAGCTGTCGCCGGAAGAAAGGAAGATGGTGGAGGAAGCGAAAGCTCTGATTCCAAATTTCCAGAGGCCCTATGTGCCTAAGAGGGTGAACGGTAATCCCTTCAAACGCCAGAGATCGGAGGGAGAGGTAGACCCCCATCCGAAGCGGCATCAGGTCAACCCCGTAGTGGGAAAACTCAGCTTTGCTGAAGTAACCAAGGACAGAATCCTTATAGGTTTCATTGACCGAGGTAACGACCGTTGGTCCATCCCCAAAGACCAGTGGCTGTATGTCCGGAATGAAATGGGCAGGGCCCTCCTCCACTTAATGCTGGCACCAAGGTCAGATCAAAATATTCGCGTGCGAGGATGCAGGAACTGTCGCACTGTATAAGGCAGCAGTTGCAAGACTGGGTGAAGTCTATCCAGGGGCAAGACTAGATGTCGTCGACTGGAAGGACATTCCTGCTCGGCCAAGGGCAAGGGCATGGATTCCTGCCGTTCCTGCAGAACCCGAGTATATTCTTGAGATGCTGCAGGTCTGGAATCCGTCTTTCCCGACGCAGGATTGGGGCGTCAATCTGGTCGATGATGTGGTTGGGCCCAATAGACAGGTGGTTATCACTCTGAATAAGGAGGCGCTCGAGCCCCTTAAACGGTGCAACGGACGAGTGCATTACGGCTTGGGTCAGATCGTGATCCACGTATACCGTGGCGATGCACAGCGCGCTGCTATTCCGGACGCTCCGGAGGACTCGGAGATCGAGGCATCGGAAGGGGAAGCAGAGGAGTCCGACGCGGAAAGTATGTTATCCGCCACGTCAAATTGCGATGGTGCTGCGAACAACTCGGCGATAGAAGAAAGCCTGCTTGACGAAGAAGGCCTCGACGTCACGATCGTGGCTAAACCTGAGCACACTAACGTTGATGCTGCTTCAGACAGCAGGGTTCCCGCCACGCCAAATCGTGCAGGTGCTCTGAACAACTCCTCGTTGAGAGACAGCCCCCGGAACAGGCCAGACCTCGACGACACGCTGGCGGCAGGGATGTCTGAGCTCTCTCATGTTGGTGGTGCTTCAGATAAATCTGCACAAATCTAAAGCAGCCTCGGCTGTTTTAAGCAGTCGTCTTTCTAAAGGCGACGTAGACGTGGTCCTTATCCAAGAGCCCTGGGTCAATAGCTCTAGGATCTGTGGATTGGGGACTAAGGGGTACAAGCTCATCAAAGCCAATGATGAGGGCAAGGTCAGAACCTGTATTTTGGTAAAGTCTGAGCTAAACACCTTTCTATTACCCAACTACTCAAATGGTGACGTTACAGCTGCCAGCTTAACAGTCGGCAGCACCAGTCTAACGATGGCGTCGGTCTATATGCCCTATGACGCCGAAGAACCTCCTCCACAAAAGGAGGTGAAAGATCTGGTGGATAATTTCTGTACGGGCCATCTTATTATTGGAGCTGACGCTAATGCTCATCACGTCCAGTGGGGAAGCTCCGATATTAACGCTAGGGGCGAGTCTCTGTTTGACTACCTACTAACAACTAACCTGGTGGTTTGTAACGTGGGTAACGAGCCTACTTTTATAACTAAAGCTCGTAGGGAGGTTATAGACCTCACTGTTTGTAGCGAAGGCGCTTATGAGTGGGTCAGAAAATGGCGTGTTCTTGATGAGCATTCATTTTCTGACCATCGGTACATAGAAATTGTGTTAGACTTTATTGTTGAGCAGCCAGTTATGAAACGAAATCCACGCAAAACTAACTGGCAGCTACATAACCAAATATTAGCTAGGGACCTACCAGTATTACCTCCACAAGCCCCCTCATCAGTGGGAGAACTGGATGATCTGGTAACGACCTTTACAACGGCGCTCTCAAATGCCCTAGAGCAGGCTTGTCCAGTACCAAAACCACGCGGCAAACATAGACCCCACTGGTGGTCTTACGACCTGGATTCGTTCCGTATATCATGCAGGAAGCCATTTAACAAGGCCAAGAGCATCGGTACGGAGCCTGAATGGCTCGAATATAAAGCTAAACTGAGGGCCTATAAAAAGGCTCTAAGGCAAGCGAAGAGAACTTCGTGGAGAAATTTCTGCACCGGGGTCGAAAAAGTCGATGATACAGCGAGACTTAGACGAGTGCTATCAAAAACTCAAACAGCCATTAGCTATTTACGGAAGCCTGACGGATCTTGGACCAGCACGGAAGGGGAAACCCTGGAGCTGCTCCTGAACACACACTTTCCGGGGAACTTGTATGATGCACCTGTAGCATCTGCAACAAACCTGGCGGTAAACATACCGATTACGGAGGAAAGGGTAAGGTGGGCAATCAAAAGCTTTGAGCCGTTCAAGGCAGCTGGGCCAGACGGGATTTTCCCCGCACAACTTATAAACACGCTGGAAATATCAGCTAAATGGCTGGTAGTTCTCTATTCAGCCTGCCTGGCTCTTAATTACATTCCGTGCTCCTGGAGAAGCGCCACGGTAGTCTTTATTCCAAAGGCTGGGAAGGCCTCACAATATGAGCCTAAAGACTACAGACCGATCAGTCTCTCGTCTTTTGCACTTAAAACCTTCGAGAGGATAATTAGCGATTATCTCTCCTCTCCTATTGACAGCAACCTTATTTCTAGCTATCAACATGCATACACCAAAGGTAAATCAACGGAAACTGCGCTCCACAGCCTAGTCTCTATTGTTGAAAAATCATTGCACGAAAAGGAGTACTGTCTCGTGGCCTTTCTGGACATCGAAGGGGCTTTCAACAATATAAGGCCGGAGGCTATTAACACTGCTTTAACAAACCTGGGCATAAATAGGTCTTTTATTGGACTAATTGATCAACTACTAAAGGGAAGGAAAATAGTTTCTTCACTGGGAACAGTTGATCTTTCACGCTATGTCACAAGAGGAACGCCTCAGGGTGGTGTTCTCTCCCCGATCCTATGGAACCTCACCGTAAACTCGCTGCTACGAGACACAAGGTGGGGGGGCGGGAAGATAGTGGCATATGCAGACGATTTAGCTATTGCATATAGGGGGTTTACTCAAGGGATTTGGACCTAGAACTCTCCTTTAGACTACCTGATCACTGCAGCGTCTTCCAGGCTGAAGTTTCTGCAATCATGGACGCCGTGACTTGGATAGGTGAACGCACCATCGGACAGGATATCTGTATTTTCAGCGACAGCCAAGCGGCCATCAAATCCCTTGGCTCTTACTCGTTCAACTCTGAACTGACGCTCAGCTGTCGTCGATCTCTTCAAGAGATGGCCCAACAGAACCGCGTGAACCTCACATGGGTCCCGGGACACAGGGATTGAGGGAAACTGTAGGGCAGACGAACTTGCCAGGCAGGGCACGACCAAGCAGATTCTTCAAGATAAAGAGCGCATAGGTATGCCGTTTGCCACGTGCAAGCTAATGCTGAAGGAGCATACACTCCGCGAAGCCAACGAAAGATGGCTACAAGCCCCAGGGTGCCGGATATCCAAGCAAACCTGGCCAAAATGCGATCTTAAAAGATCTACACACATATACGCCCTAAAAAGGAAGGAAATCTCCATATTAATAGGTGTTTTAACCAGGCACTGCCTTATTGGTAGGCACGCAGCAAGGCTAGGCGTTCCCTACCGACGATGCTGCAGGAGTTGCAAAGAGGATGAGGAAGAGGAAACGGTGGAGCACCTCATCTGCAACTGCCCGGCCTTAAGCGGAGCGAGAAGGCGCTCTCTGGGAGTTCCCTTCCTGGTTAGCTTAAGCCAGGTCGCGGAGCTAGACATAAAGGACTTGATGGCCTTCATCAAGTTATCAAAATGGTTCGAGGAGGGGTAGCGGTGTCGGTTAGGAGTGTCAGTCCCGGGTTTCGGCTATATGGAGAGTCCCGACAGCACTGGGATTTTCCATATGGCCGGGCCCCGGGACTGACTTTCCTAGTGTTTGGTGGTATCACAACGGGCCTTTTATTACTGGCCTAGGTGTGCCTTTGCGGCAGCCACTTCTACCTACCTACCTTTAACTACCGCTCGTTTGCCTTAGCGTTTCTCGCGATATGTTAAGAGCGCAAAATGAGAAAGGGTGAGAAAGCCATATGATTGAGAATTCGCGATCGAATTTTTCCCCACCCTGCAAAGAATAGACTTTACTGCTATCAAAACGCCCCCACCACGCGCAGTATTCGTTGCCACACCATCTCTGTCTCTTCGAAAAACAGAACAAAAGCTCCTACTGAAGAACTCCTCACTGCAGAAATCAACATTAAGCCATGTCTCTACCAACACGATGACGTCATAATCACATTGAGATGTATCAGCATAAATAAATTAGCTTTTGTTCACATACCAGACATATTTTGATAGTAAATTTTGAGATTTTGATTATCATGCATTTTATGAATTCGCTTATTTTGACTAACTTGTAAGGTCTCCATTGAATCTATGTTTCCTGCACATTTTGGTCTCGCTTTGGAAAAAACCGAAAAGGTCTAACAAAAATATTTGTTGGCCATAGAGAAGCATCAAAAACCTTACTGTAGTCAGTAGATAAAACACGTAGTTTGAAAGAAACTCTTACAAGAGAGCTTATGTCAGCATAACTTTTGATTAATTTAAAGCCGGCAATTCTTGATGGGTCGATGTTGGTATGTTGAGAAATATATTGAATAATGTTATCCTCTTTAACAGATGGTTTAAAAGAAGATAAATGAAGCCATCTGTATCGCACGAAAACACCCTAATCAACATTAGCGTTGGTATCACTAACAACATTATATGGCTTAACAATATTTGTTTCAAACGTAGTTTCTCTCGGTCCCTGTATACCGACATCATTCGATGGAGAACGATCAGAAGCAGAGGCAGCGGCATCGGCAAACGTTTGAGAGACAACACCAATAGAGTTAGCATCAATATTTGTAGTAGCACCAGCAGAATTATTATTATCACCATTAATTAGAGTAGGTAGTGAATTTGTCTCAACGAACTCTGCAGAATGCACAGGTTCATTGTTTGCAGTCACACAATCAAAAATATTATTAGCACCCACAGGTAGCGTACTTCTCTCAGCGCTGTTAGCAGAATGTAAAGCTGAGCAGCAGGCGATGGCAGGGGAGATGATTGTTTTTGCTTAGCTTGTGAGCGCGTACGGATTGCATTGTTCTCCAGCGTTTCAACATTTTTCAGAGCTTTGTATATTTTGGCGCGCGAAAACAAAGCAACACACTTGTCACATTTATACACAACATTTTTGTTGTTTTTGAGCAAAATTATTGCATTATCCAAAATGTTAGAGCAAATCACATGAACTTTGTTAGTACAAATGCCACAAATTATAAAGTCATTCGGTAAACATTGATTGTTGCATTTAAAGCAGTTATCCATTTTTTATTTTTCAAGGCGAATGAATTTAGCAAACTATGTAGAAATTATAAAACAAAAGTAGCTCAAGAAACACGCCTGTTCGCTTCAACAGTTTCTCGCTCTGTAGGTCGATTCCCTAACTATTTTATCGCCAAGTGTAAACGTTAATTCTCTTTAACGCCATTTTTATCTCTTTTCCCTATTCTCTAAGAGTTAACCACACTAAAAGCCGATAAACTCGATCAGCTGCTTTCACTAACACTTTTTTCGTAGCTAGTTATCGCGAATTAATTTGATGGTGTTTAAAAGTGTTTATAGAAAATAATAAATTTAAATTGAAATAAAAATGTCTTTTGAGTTTGTGGCGCTTTATTTGGTGCGAAATATTGAAAATATGGAAGTGCGTTAAAGGCAAGTTGGAGAATCGCAGTTTCGTTAAGAACAAACGCCAAACCCTGCCGAAAACCTAAACGCTTGGCGAGTGGTTAAAAGTTAGGGAATCAGGCTACTAGGACCCTGCCAACCATGTTAATTAAAACAAAAATAGTACAAAGGGAAATTAAAACTGGGGTTTTCATAAATTCAATTATATGTCAAGTAAAAAAATATTTGAAATATGAATTTTTTGAACATTTTTTATTTAAATTAAAGACAAGATCAGTAGCATAATTTTAATCTGTTGCTACTAATAAATATAATACCCTTGATTAATTCTTTTATTTTAACAGAGTGCAACTCCCTGCAAAAATCGAGAGTACTCTATTTCCTATCCAAAGAGTACTCCAATTGGACCTTCAGAGTACTCCAAATGGAATTCTTTTTCATATAAAAATTGTGCTGCAATTAACATTGCGATGTCCTAAGACGGTCCAGTCTTACTACTCCTCCTACTCCAACCTTCGCTTTGTTTCTGCTACTTCATAGAGTACTCCAATGTTGTTACTCCTTGGAGTATCTAGTGTCAGAGCACCTTGCAAACTACTCCAATGTTATTACTCCTTGGAGTAACTACTTTCAGAGTACTTTGCAATGTACTTAATGTTGCTACTTCTTGGATTATGTACTGTCAGAGTTGTGATTTTCGTCGATAAGGCACGAGCAATGATCGGGTTTCTAAAAGCTGAAGGTGGTCCGATCAGTTATACAAAGGGTTACTTCAATATCAAAAACTGGAATACGTAATACAACGATTTTTGCAGGGTTATGGCGGCGGTTGCATTTGGGGCATTGCGACCAAGATTCAACACCAATGGTTTTCGGCCAACGCCATTTTGGTTCTGCAATTGCCGCGTTGGAAGTGAAGGTGGTCGCTGAAACCATTAAATGAAAAGCATTGGATTTCTTGGAATGTGTAGGCTTCCCTGCAACCAAACCCAAGGAAAATCCTGGATAATTCCTAAGTCGCGCTACTCTAAATCGAGGATAAATAAATGGATTGTTTTGTATGGGCGGCGTGCAGATTGGACCCACTTTTTATCGATTTTTTCGTCTACATGTGATAGCGCTGCTCACTCGCACTCATTTAGAAACTCCATAAGGAAAAACCATAGCTGCACTCCTCTAACCATGGCAAAATAATTAATGGTAACCGCAGCCTAAAACAGAATACGAAATTACCGTTTTGGCCAGAGGGCTTCTGTCAAAAGCAGCGGCGAAACAACAAACGCATAAAAAGACATGCACAAACGATATACTTATTTTTCCTGGCTTTTTACTTGTTTTGCAAATTTTCAAAATTCAACCATAGTGTATTAAATCATGCCTCTAACCGGCAATGGTTGCATACTTTTAGGCGCTGCTAGGGCTGCCACCCTACCCACCTGCATACACATTTTCAAATACCCGATTTTGAGTCGCACGACCTAGGTTTTATCCAGGATTTTCCTTAAGTCTGGTTTTCATTAGGTCAAATTTTGAGATATTTTATCGACTTTATCGAAAAAAGCAACCAAATCTCGATAAAGTTGATAAAAATTGACACCATTTGATATAATGAAAACCAGCCTTTAGGTTTGGTTAACAGGGTGCTGTGATTAAATATAATTTTTTTATAAAAAATATCTTTTATTGAAAACAACAAAAAATTATTTGATGAAAAAATGTTTTCAAAGGAATGGCATTAAATAATTTTACCGTGACCATCACCACGCATGCAGTATGCATAAATAACTTTAAAAGACGGACTCCGGTGAGAAACGTTGATGTGGCGATAGCCAATCCTGCTGGCACACTGGGTCCACTTTTGGCCCAAGATACGATTTTTGGATGGGTTCTGTCGGGCGCATGCTGAATTCTTTCAAAATTGGGTATTTGTTTCCTTTAGGGGTCAACTGCTAATAAATTAGCTAAAATTATGTGATATAGCTTTTTTAATATTTTTCTTCTCTGAAGAGATATTTGCAATCAAAGTTTCAAGTTTTCATGTGGTTGTTGTAATTTTATTAGGCTGTCCCTAAAACGTGCAAAAAAAGTCGCGCCGTGGCGGTAGCCACGGTTATGTCACACGTCCGGACTTGGGATGGCGTAGCCCAGGGTTATTTTTCATAAGCGCGGCCGAAGGCCGCCAACTCAGAAAGGTGTTTCGCACATAAATACCATGGATTCAGTTCCATTTTTGGTATCGGGCCCGGGTAATTTTTCGGTTTTTTGACCATAACTTTTCACTAAAACAAAAAATTAAAAAAGCGCTTCCGGATTCGTGATCCTGAGGCCAAAACCCGTCTTTTGAGCTATCTCCCATAATTTTAGCTAATTTATTAGCAGTTGACCCCTAAAGGAAACAAATACCTGAATGTGTATTAGAGTGAAGAAAAGAGAAAAAAATAATAAAAATTTGTTAAACTGAACCTTTATATGATTTTTACTAAGGAGGGTGTATGCAATGGCATTAGTAGAGGATGGAATTATAAAGAGCCGATACCTTTACCATTGTGATATCCTTTTTTCTATTACATCGACATAAAGTGAGAAAATTCGAAAATAGTGCGAAGAAGTAAAAAAAAAATTGATTTGTTGAGAATTTTTTTTTTTTTTTCATTAATAAGTTATAGAGTGTTTCACAAAATTTAAGAATATTTGGTATTTGTTTCTTTTAGGGTTCAACTGCTAATAAATTTGCTAAAATTATGGGAGATAGCTTATTTAGAGATAAAGTGTTATTTGAATGAGAAAACTTAAAATTTACGTCGGTTCGGTTTTTTGGTGGTTGGCAAAAATATGTACACACGTTTTTGTATGTGCATATGTGATTGGTGGTTTATACCCAGCAAACAGTCGGGTTAGCCGTAAAGCGGGCTACTCACCTGCCAAGAAATGCCTCAAGAAAAAAACGAGCATATATTTCTTATGCCTGGTCAAGAAATTTTGACGTTTACGGCATTTTCCATTTAATTGCAGATTACTATTATAAAAATGTATAAAACATGTGTAGCGAAGTATATACTCATCTTTGCCGTGAATCTCCACGTTTACCTCAAGAAATATATACGAGCATATTTATTTCTTGAGGTAAACCGGCGTTGCCAACCATCGAAAATTGTAGTATTTTTTCTTATGAGCTGAGTATTGGCTCAAGAAACTTTGACGTGTGAAAACAGTTCTTGACCATTTCTTGAGCGTTTTTTTATATGGAGTTTGACATTTCTTGGCAGGTGAGTAGCCCGCTTAAGTCATGAAAAAATGTCGATAGAGAAAATCACCAATGGTTAAACAAAGTCCTGAAACTTCGAATATTATCTCATATATGTAAAAGGTAGGAAATTTTCAAAAATTTCCAATTGTTAAAAAAAGGTACCTTTCACAAACTTTGGTAAACCTTAGATGATACTTCTGTTCACATCCAATTTAATTTAATTCCCTTGAAATGTTGAGTACCTAAAAGTTAGAAACATTAACACCCTGATATGTTTATAGAAAATCATACATATGTACATACAAAATTCCACACGTTAGGCTGGACCAAAAAGCAATTTTTTTTCTCTTCGAATTTTTCCAAACAAAGTTAAATTTCATGTTAACATGCTGAATTTTTAGAATTTTATGGCGATTTTGATGTCGTAGGGTCCTCAGATTCTGTATTAGCTGAGGGGAGTAGCACTAATTTGACAATTGGTCTTGTCACTTGGCCCTTTTCGGTTCGAACGTCGACGACTCGTACCCGGTTATCGGAACCAGGGTGTAAATTCACAACTCTCCCAAGTTTCCATTCGTTTAGTGGTAGGTTATCCTCCCTGATGACCACCATATCTCCAACCTTAATATTAGATTTACGATGTTTCCATTTTGTTCTTTTCTGTAATTCCGAAAGATATTCGGTTTTCCATCTTATGCAGAAATTCTGATTCAAGGCCTTCAGTTTTTACCAACAATTAACTACCGATGCTGGATTTTCGTTGATTTCTAATTCGGGTGGGGCTAATAGATGGCCACCTACTAGAAAGTGTCCCGGTGTAAGGGGTTCTAAATCCGATGGTTCATTTGAGGCTGGGCTAAGAGGACGCGAGTTAAGACAGGATTCAATACGACATAGAAGTGTGTTGAACTCCTCGATAGTAAATCTCCCATTACATGCTACCTTTTTAAAATGATTTTTGAAGCTTTTTACACCAGCTTCCCAGAGTCCGCCCATGTGTGGAGCTCCAGCTGGTATGAAATGCCATGTTAACTCCTGATGAGCATATTTTGATAGCGTCTGAGCTCGAGATTCTGCCAGAAATGCCTTAAACTCTGCTTTGAGCGCGCGGGATGCACCCACAAAGATGGTTCCGTTGTCTGAGTAAATGTTTTTGGGCAGCCTCGTCTAGCTACGAACCTTGAAAAAGCTGCTAGAAACGAAGTGCTCAAGTCAGTAGTGGCCTCTAAATGTATCGCCTTCGTAGAAAAACATACAAACAGACAAACGTAACGCTTGGAGGTGCGGCACCCGCGACCTCTATAACTTTTTATGTCAAATAGCCCTGCAAAATCTACGCCTGAGTTGGTAAATGCGCTTGAAAAAGTTGTTCGTTCTTGCGGAAGAATCCCCATGAGCTGACTCGGGGAACGTTTTTTGTAGCTCGTGCAGATCTTACAATTATGAATTACGGATCTAATCATAGTTTTGACCTTAGGGATCCAATATTGCGTTCGAATAATGCGCAACATTAGTTGATTTTCACCGTGAAATGAATCGTCATGGACAAACTGGACAGACAAACGGGAAAACCTACAATTGTATGGCAAGATAACTGGATGGCGTTCGGAATATGCTAGGTCGCTTGATGCACAAAGACGCCCGCCCGTTCTCCCAACTTCGTCTTTATCGATAAATGGGTTTAATGGAAGTATTTCGCTTTTTGACTCAAGTGGTTCTTTAGCTTTCAATTTACCTATATCTGCTTCGTAGTGTTGCTTCTGAGCGATTTTAATCAGACGGGTAGTCGTAGATTTAATTTCATCTGATGAAATTAGGCAAGAGTCCGGCTCGCTAGAAGTTTTCGTTTTCGGATGGGTTCTTTGAAGAAATCTTAACATATATGAGATTACCCTCAAAGCTCGCGGTAGACTGAAAACCTATCAAGAATGTCACTAAAGTTGTCCGTAGTTGTTGCTGCATGAACATGCACTCGTTTTTCCTCGACGTTTGTTGTGAAATCCGTATCCTGAGTTGGCCCATTTTCCTCATTTTCTTGGAGCCAAGAAGGTCCCTGCCACCACAGCGTGTTGTTGACTAAATCCTGAGCTGATACACCTATGCTTGCTAAGTCTGCGGGATTTGTACCTTAGTCCACATGAGACCAGTTCTGATTTCCAACCTAGTCGATGAATTTTGTTATCCGATGGGCAACGAAGGTTTACGAATCCACGCCAAACAAATGGTGGAATCAGTCCAAAGATGAAAGTTTAGGTGGCTTAAATCCAGGTTACTTATGATAGATTCGACGATTTCCGTAAGTAGTACTGCCCCACACAGCTCCAGTCGGAGAAGAGAGATTCTTTTGACTGGAGCAACTTTGGTTTTCGCTAAAAGTAAGTTGACAAGTATTTTGTCATCGCTTTTCACGCGTAGGTAGACGGCTGCGGCGTATGCCTTTTCGGAGGCATCACAAAATCCGTGAATTTCTCCATTTCCTGTTGGAGAAAATGATACCCACCGAGGTATCCGTATTTTATCTAAATCTTTTTATTTGTGGTAAAGTTTTGCCATCTATCTAATGTTGCAGAGGATACGGTTTTATCCCAACCAGTACCCTCTAACCAAATATTTTGCATTATCATTTTTGCGGCAATAATAGTTGAGGCTAGCCACCCTAATGGATCGTATAGTTTTGCGATAGCAGACAGTATAGCCCTTTTTGTGGTCTTAGTTTCGCTCTCTATTGGTTTTGTCGTAAAATAAAATTGATCGGAATGAGCATTCCACCGGATACCTAAAGCCTTAACGCTGCTAGAATCTTCAAATTCTAGAAAATCTTCGCCCAGCAAGTGAGCTTTTGGAATGCCTGCAATATTTATTATATTACATATTTTTCCGCAAAATATTCGAGGCTATTGGATGAGAACTCTCGGAGTCATCAGCCAGTTGAAGTAGTGTCCTGATTGCCAAGTAAGGAGCTCAATTTATACCGAAAGTAACCGTTTCAAGCTCTTATAAACTGATCGGATCAGTTGGGTTTGAGCGGAAGACTATTCGTTGGTACTTTTTTGATCGGCATCTACTCGGATTTACCTATACATCTTCTCAATATCGCTATTGAAGACGTATCTAAAAAGTCTCCAGCGGAGAATTAAGGTGGGTAAATCTGCCTGAAGCACTGGGCCAGGCAGAAGAATATCGTTCAAACTTACACCATTCGAGGTGGATGAAGAAGCATTAAAAACTACAAAAAACACATTTTCATACAATCCCGAAAATTGCTTGTAAATACCGTCGGTACTTACAGCAATAGACTACAAGTCAAAAAAGCAACAAAGAGTTAAATGTTATAAATGGAAAAATATTCGTGCTTAATTAAGTATGAAAATTCTTTCATAGGTTTCACACCAAGTCCTAAAAATTCGCAAATCTTTCATATAAGTTAGCATTGAAATTAAAGAAATGTTCTATATGAAAGTATAAATATATGCATAAATGGACACTGAGAAGGGTTTAGCTTCAAGCTGGGTAGTGGCCTAAGGTGCTAGACCTTCTAGCATACAAGTCACTACAGTGTTGTGAGTTCGACTCTCACAATGCCGGGAAGAAAAGTCCTTGAAGAGATGTAACTCCAGTATCATCGAAACATATGTCGGCTTGTCTGGTTCCTGCAGCGCGTAGGTAAATTTTTCTCAAAAAACACATTTTCATACAATCCCGAAAATTGCTTGTAAATACCGTCGGTACTTACAGCAATAGACTACAAGTCAAAAAAGCAACAAAGAGTTAAATGTTATAAATGAAAAAATATTCGTGCTTAATTAAGTATGAAAATTCTTTCATAGGTTTCACACCAAGTCCTAAAAATTCGCAAATCTTTCATATAAGTTAGCATTGAAATTAAAGAAATGTTCTATATGAAAGTATAAATATATGCATAAATGGACACTGAGAAGGGTTTAGCTTCAAGCTGGGTAGTGGCCTAAGGTGCTAGACCTTCTAGCATACAAGTCACTACAGTGTTGTGAGTTCGACTCTCACAATGCCGGGAAGAAAAGTCCTTGAAGAGATGTAACTCCAGTATCATCGAAACATATGTCGGCTTGTCTGGTTCCTGCAGCGCGTAGGTAAATTTTTCTCAAAAAACATATTTTTACCCTAACTTTCGTTGAGATACTTTCCTCCTTAATAACCGCATGATGAGGTAAATAGTATTTGTCGACCGCATCGGCCGACTGAATTTCTTTTATTTTTGTCATATGACCCATGGATTCATATTCCATTATCACCCTGTTGTACTCCCTTTGCATTTCTGGATTTTTCAAAAGTCTTGTCTCATTCTTGTAGAACTGAGAGCACGCTATCCTTAACGATGGACCCAGGTTCAGCTCAGCGGGGAATTCTGACCTAAATGGAAGTGATACGATGTATCTTCCGTCGGAGACCCGTCGAGTTGTCCGCTTGTAAAGTTCCTCACAGTGGGATTCTTCCGTTGTGAGGGCTTTAGCTTTAGGCAAATTTTCGATTTCCCAAAAAATGCTTAGCTGCTTGTCTAAAGCTACTTCATTGAAAAAGGAAACTCGATTGTGATAAGTTGGACTAGCTGCGTCAGCTTGACCAGTCAATATCCAACCAAACACAGTTTCCTGGGCCAAAAGAGTATTCAGAATATTCTTCTTAATACCGCTCAAGATAATTTGCGGATATAGGTCTCCTCCAAGAACAAGATCGACTTGCTCGTTGACAAAGAACCTTTTATCCGCCAAAACCAGGTCAGGAAATGCTTGCTGCGTTAGCGCACTTACATCGCAAGTTGGCAAATTACCTGTTAAGTGTGGTAAAACTAACACCACAGCATCAATAGAAATAAGTGGGTCCACTGGTGATCGTAATTGTATGGCGCAAGCCTCTTTTACTTGCGCAGAAATTGAATTATTAATGCCCGAAACTTGAGCATGCATTTTCCTAGTGGGCAAGTTTACTCTTCGTCTAAGTCTATCGGTAATAAAAGAGCATTCAGAGCCAGAGTCTATGAGAGCTCTGGCCGAAAAATCTACACCATTATAATGAATGGTTACACGAGCCGTCCCTAATAATACACCTTTACTTGTGTTCGCAAAATTCGATTTTAAATTTACCGATTTATTTGCCTTTCCTTGGTTTGCAGGCTCATTTTTTGATTGAGCTTGTGCACATGTGCATGGTGCCTCATCGGCCGAATCGCTGGTTTCTGTCACCTGTGCATTTTGGGGTTTTACTGTCTGCAAATGCAAAAGAGTATTATGGCTAGAATGGCACGCGAAACAATTGTAAGGACTTGTGCATCTATACACTGTATGACCCATTATGAGACAATTCAGGCAATAACCATTTTTTTTCACAAAGGCAACTCTATCGGATGGTTCTAAGTTCTTAAATTTAGGGCAGCCGTATAGTCTATGGTCGGTACTTTGGCACATTTTACATGCAATTTTCGCGACGCTAACTTGGAATGTACCAAATTTCTTTTGCGGTGGTTTAGAGGAAGGCGTATTGCTTTCCACCTTTTTAGTTGGCTTTGGCATGATTCCTCTTAAACCCAAAAATGATTCTAAAGTTTGGAACCGATTTGTCAGAAATCGATCCATATCCTGCCACTTGGAAGTTTCTGTCTTCTTTTCCACTGACTGTTCCCACAGCGAAAGGGTGACATCAGGTAATTTTGTTGAACAGAGATAAGTTATGATTGGGTCCCAGTTCGAGATGTCAATATGATGACATTCCAATGAGGATATACAATTGTTTATATCCCGTTACAGTATTTTAATCGATGTGCCGCATTCAGTCTCAACCGCTTGGACATTGAATAAAACTTTCAGTTGGGAATTGACAAGAATTCTCTTATTTTCATACCTATCACAAAGGTTTTTCCAGGCTACGTTAAAGCCTTCATTTGTCAGTTCGCAGTTTCTGACAATTTCTTGCGCCTCACCTTGTGTCTTTTGTGTCAAGTAAAACAGTTTTTGAATGGGAGAAAGTCGTTTAGTGAGAATATAAATGGCGGAGAACATATCACGAAAAGATGGCCATGACACATAGTCCCCGTTAAAAACTTCCGTATCACAAGGTGTAAATGGTACGGCATAAGAGATAATTCCTCTTTTTTTTACCTTTTCCAACTTTTCGGTAAGTTTATCTATTTTACTCATGCATCGGACAAACACTGCATAGGCTGCTTTGTTTTTCTTTCTTATTGTCAAAAGCTCTGCTGCAGTGATCGTATCGTCAACTAGCAATGAGTCAAAAGCTGCTTTCGCTTTAGTCCACATGGTTCTGCACTCCTCTTCCTGAAGTTTCAGGGAAAATATGGAGTGGTCGTTTGGGGCTATGGTCATGAAACCCATTTCGAACTCTTGGACTGAGTCAGCCAAGCGAGTGTACGCCTCCATATTAAGGTGTGCAAAATAAAATTAAAAAAAAAGAGAAATAAAAACAACAAGAATAAAAACTACACGGAAAACTTCTCTTTTCCGAACTATAAAATAGCACAGAGTCAAAATCTGTACAAAACAACATAATATGGACGCGTAAAACAAACGCCTGCCAACAAACCAAGCAAACCAAATATAAGATCGCAGAAAATAAAAATAATCGTGATTTAAAGTTTTAATTTTTTAATAATTTATTTGAGCCACCCTAATAGAGTGCTGTAAAAACGTTTATATATATAATATTGCTCGCCAATCAAAAAACGAAAATGTGTATGTTGAGAGAAAAAAACAATCCGTCTCCAACATTAATTAATTAAATTATTATTTAAAAATCAAATTGAAGTGTGAAGTGATTTATGTGCGAAAATGGAACTTTGAAAGTTGATAAACTCAAAGGGGGCAAAGTGAGGTTGTGTTCACAGTGCAGTGTTGTTGTTGTTGGAATGTTAAATGCAATAAAGTGCAAGTAGCGAGAAGAAGAATGGAATAAATTTATTCCCGAAAATGAAAAATACTTGCAACTTTATCTTGAGTTTCCAACAACACCATTTTTTAACTATTAGAATTTAATTCAAATAAGTACTTTAATTTTTAGTATTAAGTCCAATATTATTAATTATAAAAATATATATTTATTTACAGTTTACCTTAAATGAGTCTGGATCTGGTAGCTGGAACACGTCTGGTATCGCTGAGTTCGTAATCCAAGTGATGGAGTGGAAGGTTTGCACTTGCCAGTTTTTGCCGGTCGAACTGTTTATTATTTCCAGCGATATTTTAACATAGTTAACATAAACAGTTCGACCGCTAATGTTAACTATAAGTATATAAGAATATTACGAGGGCGACCGGTGGAGATTGTAGGTTTAGGCTCTAGGCCTAAACACAGACTTTAAATGTCTTCTCCCAAAAGCACAGAATTTAACGTTGAAGTCCATTGTGAAATTTCATTACACCTTAATCCAGACTTTAAAGTACGGTGAAAGCACTCAACTAAACCATTCGATTGTGGATGAAAAGCTGTAGTAACATGATGTCTTGCTCCAAGAAATTTAGCAAGATCACGAACTAAAGATGAGACAAACTGACGACCACTGTCAGAAATGAAAGTATTTGGGCATCCAAATCGGCATACCCAAAAATCATAAAATGTTCTGTGTTTAGGCCATCAGCCCAAATATATCGGTCGCCCCTCGTAGCAGATATCAGTATCTGTCCGCGCTACTAAATTTATCTTTTCGCCCGATAACAGCTCTTACCCCTTCGAATCCTACGAAAGTAGGATTAAAGTTTTAGCTTTAATATTAGCAATAGGAAACGCTACCGGCCATCGGCTAAATCGGTCAACATAAGTGAGTAAGTAACTGCATCCTTCAGATATTGGTAACGTACCAACCAAATCTATAAGAACCCTCCCTGCTAACCACGCCTACCCAGCAATCGAATTTTTTTTTTATCGAATTCCAACACCATCGCTATTTTATCGATAAGAACACTAATACCAACAGATTTTTTTGGGAAATTTTTCTGAGTTGTGCGAATAAGACAATAAGTGCGACTGAGACAACCAGACGATTGACATTTGATGATGTCATAATGAGCGCAAAATTCAATACTCGGCGCCATTTCTAAAGGAATTTTCACTTGGTAAGCGCGATCTTGCCGCAAAAAATTTTTATTTTTAAATTATATTAATATATTTCTTTTATTTTGCAGCAAATCTTTATTGAGGCGGACAAAACCAACAAAAGGCCCAGGTACGTTATATTAAGCATAAGCACATATACATTTGTATATTTTGGTAATATCTTATCCAACTTCTGACCAGGAGTGTCACCAAATTATACAATTTACCAAAGTGAGTTCATAATAGTGTCTGGCTATCATGGCTTTGAGTTGGCTATAGTTTCACCATAATGTACAAATATATATTCGCTTGTGCCTTTTTGAATATTATTCTAATCTTGGCTTGCGTCATAATGACGCTTAACCGCCTGGGCGATTTTGGCCGTTTCGTATCAAAGCACGCCAGTCATTCCTTTTTAGCGATAACTGACGCCAATTGGAAACCCCAAGGGAGTTCAAGTCATCCTCCACCTGTTGTTTCCATCTCAGTCGAGGTCTCCCCCTTCCTCTGCTGCCGAATCCGGGTGTCGATAGGAAAACTTTCTGTGCTGGTGCTTCTTTGTCCATTCGCATAACATGACCCAGCCAGCGGAGCCTTTGGGCTTTAATCCGCTGAACTATGGTCAGGTCTGCGTAAAGCTCGTACAGCTCATCGTTAAATTTCCTTCGATACTCGCCGTTGGCATCACGGGAAGAACCATAAATCTTCCGGAGAACTTTTCTCTCAAATACTCCAAGGGCCATCTCATCTTCTCTTGACACTGTCCATGATTCCGAGCCGTACATCAGGAGTGGTATGATGAGAGACTTATAGAGCGTGATCTTTGTTTGTCGAGAGAGGACTTTACTTCTCAATTGCCTACTTAGTCCAAAGTAACACTTGTTGGCAAGGGTAATTCTCCGTTGGATTTCTAGACTGATATTATTTTCGGTGTTAATGCTGGTTCCCAAATAGACGAAGTCTCTCACCGTTTCAAACTTGTAGCTATCAACGGTGACTTGGCTGCCGAGGCGCAGGTGCGCCGATTCTTTCTTTGATGACAGCAGATACTTCGTCTTGTCCTCGTTCACAGCAAGACCCAATTTTTTCGTTCCTTATCCAACCCAGAGAAAGCAGCGCTTACGGCGCGGCTGTTAAGGCCAATGATATCAATATCATCGGCATACGCCGCAATTGCACGCTCTTGTAAAAGATTGTGCCATTGCAGTTTAGCTCTGCTGCTCGAATTATCTTCTCCAGCATCAGGTTAAAGAAATCGCACGAAAGGGAGTCGCCCTGTCTGAAGCCTCGTTTGGTTTCAAATGGCTCAGAGAGGTCATTCCCGATTCTGACTGAGCTGTTGGTTTTGCTCAACGTCATTTGGCAAAGCCGTATAAGCTTTGCAGGGAAGTTAAATTCAGACATGGCGGCATACAGGCAACTCCTTTTTGCGCTGTCAAAAGCGGCTTTAAAATCGACAAAGAGATGGTGAGTGTCGATTCTTTTATCATGGGTCTTCTCCAGGATTTGGCGTATCGTGAAAATCTGGTCGATGGTAGACTTACCAGGTCTAAAGCCACACTGATAAGGTCCAATCAGTTTGTCTACGATGGGCTTCAGTCTTTCACACAATACGCTAGGAAGAACCTTATATGCGATATTAAGAAGACTGATTCCGCGGTAGTTGGTGGGGTTAGCGGGATCGCCTTTCTTGTGGATTGGGCAGAGCACACTTAAATTCCAATCTGGAGGCATGCACTCATCTGACCATATTCTGCATAAGAGCTGATTAATGCTTTTTACCAGCTCTTCGCCTCCGTGTTTGAACAGCTCGGCGCGTAGTCCGTCTTTCCCAGGCGATTTGTTGTTTTTGAGCCGGGATATTGCTATCCTCACTTCATCATAGTCAGGTGGTGGGACGACTTTTCCATCGTCAGGGATTGGGGTATCGGGTTCGACGTCTCCCTCGCAATTTAGCAGTGAGGAGAAGTGCTCCATCCATAATTTAAGTACATTCTGTACGTCGGTTACCAGGTCGCCGTTATTGTCTTTACAGGAACTTGCCCCGGTCTTTAAACCTTCCGTCATCCGCCGGATCTTTTCATAGAATTTTCGGGCATCATTCCTGTCAGCCAACATCTCAAGCTCCTCACACTCACGCCTTTCGGCCTCACGTTTCTTTTTTCTGAAAAGGCGTCTCTCTTCCTTCTTCGCCTCACGATAGCGTTGCCATACACTGCGGGTTGCGCCCGTTCGCAACGTCTCCCTGTATGCGGCGTCCTTTTTGACCGAGGCTGTGGTGCATTCCTCATCGTACCAGTTGTTCTTGCGGGCTCGCTGAAACCCTATAGTGGCCTCAGCGGCGGTACGTAATGAGTGAGAGATATGCTTCCATTGCTCGGTTACATCGTTAGGTACAGGAATGCTCTCTGATAGCAGGTGTGAGAGTCGAGTGGAGAAATTATCAGCTGTCTGTGTCACGCGCAGCTTCCCGACGTCAAACTTTCCTTCCGTTACTGTGCGCACTTTCTTCGCTGCACAGAGGCGTGTGCGTATCTTGGCTGCAACAAGATAATGGTCCGGTGGAGCTGTGTCTGCCGTCGATCATGACATGATCAATCTGGTTTCTAGTTCTTTGATCAGGGGACAGCCATGTGGCTTGGTGTATTCGCTTATGCTGGAACCTGGTACTACTGATGACCATATTGCGAGCAGCGGCGAAGTCAATCAACCTAGTGTCGTTGGGGGATGTTATATCGTGGAGACTGAATTTTCCAACTGTAGGACCAAAGACTCCTTCCTTGCCCACCTTGGCATTAAAGTCGCCGAGCACGATTTTGATATCATGGTGGGGGCAGCGATCATAAGTCTGTTCAAGTTTATCGTAGAAGGAGTCCTTCTCTGCATCGTCCGTCTCCTCAGTCGGCGCATAGGCGCAGATAAATGTTATGTTGAAAAACCTCGCCTTGATCGGATCGCAGCGAGACGCTCGTCCACAGGAGTGAACGCTAATACTTGGCGGCGAAGTCTCTTCCCCACCACGAATCCTACACCACGCGCTTTGCCGCGTGCCTGGCCACTATAGTATACGTCACAAGGACCGGTGGTCGTCTTTCCTTGCCCCGTCCATCGCATTTCCTGCAGGGCGGTGATGTCGGCCTTTGCGCCTACGAGGACATCAACCAGTCGGGCAGCGGTACCGTCCCTTGAAAGGGTCCGGACATTCCCGGTACATGCCCTAATATCCAAATCATTATTCCTTATTCGTTTTGCCGGGTCGTCAACATTAAAGGGGGTTCTCATCCGAGGCTTTGGTACATTAGTTTTCATTGGAATTAAGTTTTTTACGTGGCGGGTCCCAAGCCCAGCGCACAACCCGTTTTGTGGTTTTTGGAAAATATTTACACATTTATATATCGAGCCGTTTGCTTCAAGACAGACGCCCGCTTGTAGCCGCACCTCATGGTGAACAGACGCTGCGCAAAAGACCTCGGTGAGCCCTTAAACCAAGTATGTCAGAGTGGCCCCACCGGGGCTCCCTCTCTTTCTGCCGCGAGCCTAGATAGCTCACGTTGCCCAGAGTATACGAACGAGGACGCAAGAGTCGGGATTGGGCAAGGTCGCACAGCAGCCACACCCCATTGAATATTATTTTGTTTGCCAAAGTGAGTTTAAAAAAGTGTACCCTACCAAGGTCCGGAGTTTTTTATAGTATAACCAGACACACAAATGTATGTCCATGCCCTTGTGCATTCGCATATTAAGGCGTTTGCTAAAGTCAGTTCAGAAAAGTGTACATACATTTGTATGTTTACTCTTGACCATGGCCGCATATATATTTGAGGAGATCCAAACCGAAACGCATTCAGTATATTGCAGTGAATTGGTCTAGACAGGCAATGGTCAGGTGCACTATTTCAAATTCACTTTGAAAAACTCCATACATACTATGAAAATGTACAAGGGTATACATATAAATTTTTATGTGTAAATTTTTTCTTTATTTAATTAATCTTCTTTGTATTTTCCAGCAACTCAACAGATAGCAACTACGAAGACAATAATTTAAATATATTAATGTACTACACCTCGTTTGCAACAACAACAACAACAACAACAATAATTTGGTAAGTTAACAAATTAAAATGAGTGTGTACCTGGCCATGATCGGAGTTTGTATGACCAGAAGTTGGTTTGGTATTTGTTTCCTTTAGGGGTCAACTGCTAATAAATTAGCTAAAATTATATGAGATAGCTCAAAAGACGGGGTTTGGCCTCAGGATCACGAATCGGGACGTGCTTTTCTAATATTTTGCTTCTCTGAAGAGATATTTGCTATCAAAGTTTTCATGTTTTTGCTGTAATTTTATTGGGATGTACCTAAAAACGTACGGTTTGTTGACCATAACTTTTCACTAAAACAAAAAATTAAAAAAGCGCTTCCGAATTTGTGATCCATAGGCCAAAACCCGTATTTTGAGCTATCTCATATAATTTTAGCTAATTTATTAGCAGTTGACCCCTAAAGGAAACAAATACCGTTGCTTTTTTTCTTGTGCACCTGCATATTATGGGGATTGCCAAAGTCTGGTTGTTGTAGTGTCACCATAATATACAAATGTATATGCCTTTATGCATTTGCATGTTATGGTGGTTGCCAAAATAAATGCAGAATAGTGTACATGTCACAATACTTTACATATGAGGAGCTCCAAACCAAGCAGCAATAATTGTAGACTAAATCACTGTGTACTTAATGCGTTTTGGTTAGGAGCCAACCAGCATGATTGGGCGAATAATGGCCATGTAGATCCAACTGCATACTCTGGGCTGAGCCCCCATTTTTTGCCAATGGCTCTTTTGCATGTGTAAAGAGCGATGCAAGCTTTCTTCTGGCGCTGAAGAACATTCTCCTTCCAATTCAATTTCCTGTCCAGAACTATGCCTAGAAACTTGACCTTATCCGACAACCCCAGGCGCGTGCCATCAAGTTCTGGTAGGCTTAGTGGCGATATTTTGTACCGGTTGGTGAAGAGGACAAGTTCCACTTTCCCCGGGTTGATACTAAGTCCGCAGCGAGAGGACCACCTAGAAACCTCTCGCAGTGCTACTTGCATCAGGTCACACAGAGTTTGTGGGAACTTGCCTCTGAATGCAATAGATAAATCGTCTGCGTATGCCACTATCTTAAAGGTTTTGAGTAAAAAGGACGAGAGATTGATCGGTCTGTAGTCTTTTGGCTCGTAGTGGGATGCCTTCCCAGCCTTAGGGATTAACACTACCGTGGCGCTTCTCCAGGAGCCCGGAATGTGGTTGAGAGCCAGGCAGGCTGTGCAGAGAAATACCAGCCATTTAGCTGATGTCTCCAACGTGTTTATAAGTTGCGCGGGGATAATCCCGTCCGGCCCGGCAGCCTTATACCGTTCAAAGCTCTTAACTGCCCACCTAACCCTTTCCTCAGTGATGGGTATATTTACTGCCAGGTTTGTTGCAGGTGCTAGTGGTGCGTCATGCAGATTTCCCGGAAAATGTGTATTCAAGAGCAGCAGTCCAGAAATTTCTCCACGAGTTCTCTTCGCCTGTCTCAGAGCTTTTTTGTAGGCCCTTAGTTTAACTTTATATTCGTGCCAATGAGGCTCAGAGCCGAGGCTCTTGGCCTTGTTAAAATGTTTCCGGCATGATTTGCGGAGCAAGTCCAAATCGTAGGACCACCAATGTGGCCTGTGTTTACCGCGTGGTTTTGGCACTGGACAAGCCTGTTCTAGAGCATTTGAGAGCGCCGATGTAAATGTAGTAACAAGATCCTCCAGCTCCTCTACTGATGAGGGGGCTTGTGAGGGCAGTACTGGCAGGTCTCTGTCTAATATTTCATTGTGTAACTGCCAATTAGTGTTACGGGGATTGCGCTTCATGATTGGTTGTTCTACAATAAAGTATAAAACCATTTCTATGTAACAGTGGTCGGAGAATGAATGTTCTTCAAGAACCCGCCATTTTCTGACCCACTCATAAGCGCCTTCACTACAGATAGTGAGGTCTATGACCTCCCTGCGGGTCTTGGTGATAAAAGTAGGCTCATTACCCAAGTTGCAAATTATCAGGTTAGTTTTTAAGAGGTAATCAAACAGAGACTCGCCCCTGGCATTGATATCGGAGCTCCCCCATTGGACATGGTGAGCATTAGCGTCCGCTCCAATAATAAGATTACCCGTGCAGAAATTTGACACCAGGTCTTTCACCTCCGTTTGTGGTGGGGGTTCTTCGGGGTCGTAGGGCATATAGACCGACGCCACCGTCAGGCGCGTGCTGCCAGGTTTGTTGCAGGTGCTAGTAGTGCGTCATGCAGATTCCCCGGAAAATGTGTATTCAAGAGCAGCTGAAGGGTTTCCTCTTCCGTGCTGGTCCAGGATCCGTCAGGTTTTCGCAAATAGCTGATGGTTGTTTGACTTTTCGAGAGGACTCGTCTAAGTCTCGCTGTGTCGTCGACCTTTTCGACGCCAGTGCAGAAATTTCTCCACGAGGTTCTCTTCGCCTGTCTTAGAGCTTTTTTGTAGGCCCTTAGTTTAGCTTTATATTCGTGCCAATGAGGCTCAGAGCCGAGGCTTTTGGCCTTGTTAAATTGTTTCCGGCATGATTTGCGGAGCGAGTCCAAATCGTAGGACCACCAATGTGGCCTGTGTTTACCGCGTGGTTTTGGCACTGGACAAGCCTGTCCTAGAGCATTTGAGAGCGCCGATGTAAATGTAGTAACAAGATCCTCCAGCTCCTCTACTGATGAGGGGCTTGTGAGGGCAGTAGTGTCTAATATTTCATTGTGTAACTGCTAATTAATGTTGCGTGGATTGCGCTTCATGATTGGTTGTTCTACAATAAAGTCTAAAACCATTTCTATGTAACAGTGGTCGGAGAATGAATGTTCTTCAAGAACCCACCATTTTCTGACCCACTCATAAGCGCCTTCACTACAAATAGTGAGGTCTATGACCTCCCTGCGGGTCTTAGTGATAAAAGTAGGCTCATTACCCACGTTGCAAATTATCAGGTTAGTTGTTAAGAGGTAATCAAACAGAGACTCGCCCCTGGCATTGATATCGGAGCTCCCCCATTGGAAATGGTGAGTATTAGCGTCCGCTCCAATAATAAGATTACCCGTGCAGAATTTTGACACCAGGTCTTTCACCTCCGTTTGTGGTGGGGGTTCTTCGGCGTCGTAGGGCATATAGACCGACGCCACCGTCAGGCGCGTGCTGTCGACCGTTAGACTGATAGCGGTAATATGCCCATTGGTGTAGTTAGGTAGGAGAAAGGAGTTCAACTCAGACTTGACCAAAATACACGTTCTGACTTTGCTCTCCTCGCTGGCTCGAATGTGCTTGAAGCCCTTAGTCCCCAATCCGCAGATTCTCGAGCTATTGACCCAGGGTTCTTGGATGAGGACCACATCCACGTCGCCTTTAGAAAGACGACTACTTAAAGCAGCCGAAGCCACTTTAGATTTGTGTAGATTAATCTGAAGCACCACCAACATGAGAGCGCACAGACTTCCCTGCCGTCCCCATATCGTCGAGGTTTGCCCCATCCCGGAGGTTGCCTATCAACGACGAGTTGTTCCGATTAACTGCCCGATATGGCGTTGCAGGAGTCCTGCTGCCTGTAGCGTTAGATGTTAACCGCTCAGCGTTGGCTGCTACCACCGTGACGTCGAGGACTTACTCGTCCTGTAGGCTGTCCTCCATCTCCGAGTTGTTCACAGCACTATCGCCAAAGGACGTGGCGGATAACATGCTTTCCGCATCGGAATCCTCCGCTTACTCTTCTGGTAATTCGTTTTCCGGTTCCCCCGGAGCAGCCGAGAAGGCAGCGCGCTGAGCATCACCACGATATACGTGGATAACGATCTGGCCTACGCTGTAGTGTACTAGGCCATTGCACCTTTTGAGGGGCTCGGTTGACTCTTTATTCATGGATGAACACCACCTGTCTGTCGGGCCCTACCGCATCCCCGACCAGATTGACACTCCAGTCATGCGTTGGGAGGGACGGATTCATTAGCCGTAGCATCCCGAGAATTCTCTCGGGTTCGTCAGGGATGGCCGGAATCCACGCCCTTGCCCTTGGCCGAGCTGGAATGTCCTTCCAGTCGACGACCTCTATCTTTGCGCCCTTGTAGACTTCACCCAGTTTAGCAGCTGCTGCCTTGTACAGTGCTACGGTTTTTGCATCCTCGCATACGAGTAATTTAATCAGACCCTGGTGCCAACCCGCATCCGTTACTCGCGTCGAACTACCCGGAAACTCCGGAGCAACGTTGAGAAGAATGTTGCCGAGTTCATTTCGCACGTAACGCCACCGGTCCTTGGGGATGGCCAGATGGTCATTGCCTCGGTCAAGGACGCCTATAAGGATCCTGTGCTTGGTTACCTCGGCAAAACTTAGTTTGCCCGCTCCAGGGGTATTCTGATGCCGCTTGGGAGGGGGATTTAACTCCAGGTCCGATCTCTGGCGCTTGAAAGGGTTAACTTTTAACCTCTTTGGCATGTAAGAATTTTGGAAATCCGGTATCACAGCTTTCGCTAGCTCTACCGATCTACTGGAATTCGGCGACAGCGATTCCTGCGGTACCCCTTCATAACTCTTCAGGATCTTTGCAGCCAATCTTTTCCCGTGGTATGTAAAGCGGCGGGGAGATGTCTCCCGGGACTGCGGTCCCGTAGTTGCCATCGCGGTCGCTCTCCTTGCCGAAATCTCAGCTGCAGCTTCCCTCTCCTTCGAAACTCCGAGGCCAGGTCGTGAGACCGCTGCCACAGACGTAAAGAAACTGGTTTCCATATCAGCGGTTGATGGGAGTTTAGCATCCGCCGCTGTCCGCTTAGCTGCGTTGACAACTGCACTGGGTCTAGCCCCTCTCAAGTCAATCCTACTCGATAGAGGGTTGGTTGACCGACTCGTAGTTGTCATCACTGTCGATCCCCCCTTGATTGTGGAACGGAGGTTGTCCTCCAGCGTTGTTGTTGCTTTCTCGCCTGCTCCTCCATAGCTCTCCTTTGCTGAGGAGTGAAATTTGGCGTTGTTTGTTTTTTAGGCTTTTCGTTTTTATTTAGGTTATTTGAGTTCATCTTGTTCGTACGACCCATCGCCGGACAAGGCCAGCTTAGGGTCAAGAGAAAAGTAGGGGAAAATGTGTCGTCCGCCGCGGCAGAGCCCCGTACCGCGGTAAGGCCATGCTTACTCTCTGAGGCGACCCGGTATCAGAGATACTCCGTTCAAATACAGCCACGATTTGCGTCCCGGCTGCAAACATCTAATGGGCACGGTTTCGCATAACACCCTGGATTGGGAGGGGGAAGATCTTTGTCTTCGCGCCAGAGAGGCTAGGCTGCTCTTGTGATGAAGTGCCGTACGGAGCTATGATCACAAGGGCAGCGTAGCCCTGTGGCTATCGACTTAAGCCCTCGTACCGCGGCAAGGTATCCACCCTTCACGAGGGATTTTAAATTTAAATTTAGCTTTAATTAGCGGGAGCGTAAATATGATCGTGTGGCGGGTACAATAGTTTATACAATTGTGTTTTTGTTTATGATGTGTGGGCGTTTTTGGTGTTGACATTTGGTGTATGTGTACTTGTGTTAGTGTGCGTGTGAGGTGTGGTGAGATGAGTGGCCGCAGAGTTGCTGGGAAAACGGCGGAGATTACGGCTAAGTTAGCCAATGATTAAAATCGATTTGATGTAAATTTTTGATTTTTAGATGTACATATAAATTGTGTTAAAAAATTTTATGAATTTTTCTAAGTTGTAAGAAAGTTGAATTTACTTCACATATAGCATGTCGATTTGTATTGCTATTTTGCATCAAAGTAAAGGTCTTCTAATTAATTTTCCCTTGATGTAACTATGGTTAAAATCGATGACAATTTGATGTAAGTTTTTGAATTTTGGACAATACATTTAAGTTGTTATGGTTTGCCTTCGATTAATTCATTGTGGTTTAGGGTGATTGGGCATTACTCGCGGGTTTTAGTTGACAGTTTAGATTCACGCTCCGGTTCGACTTTTATCGATTGTTTTCTTGAGTTGGTATGGTTGTGCACAGCTGGCAGCACCAATATTTCCATAGAATGGAAAAATGTACCAATAACGGCACTTTCAATTTCCAGACAAACAAGTATTTGGTGTGTTCCTGGAATGGCAAGGGTAAGCTGCGCGCGAAATTATGGATACTTGCGGGCGCCCGTGAATGTGTCAGCAAAGGGGGAATAGACCTATTGGTGTTATCATTTTGTGATTGAATGTAGTTACGTATGCACAAAATGTATTGGGCAGGGTGTGATTGACAGTCGAATACCATTCTCTTTTGAGGGACTGGTATGTCAAACGAATGTAAACAAACTAATTAACCCCTATGGCATACCACATGTCCATTGGTTACCATTTTATTTCTTCAATATTAACAATAAATTAACCCTATAGCATCCGCAATTAAAAAAAAAAAAAAAAAATTTTTGTTCGATTACCGTTTTCTTATCTCAGCCTACGAAACAGCTGAATTCCAATCGTTCTCCACTGGTACCGAAATTTACTTACTATCAATAAAACACTTTAAATGCTACAATTTTGCCACAGAATTTTGTTTGGTCATTGCATTAAAGACAAAATACAAATAGTGGAAATTTAAAAACAAAAGTTAATTAACCAATTTTTTTTGCAACAAGTTTTCAAGTCGGTCAAATATTTTTAGTTGGACATTATTTCAATCAATACCTTGTTTGGCAAAATTCATTTCATTTGCATTGAAGTGACTATTCGGATTTGGAGTATAAAATGTTTCCAATTCCCCAATTCAGCAGTTTCGGGTTACCCGGGGCACCCAGGGAACACACCATTCACATGGTTCGGACAACTAGTTTTTATCCCGCGCAAACGGAAGCGTGCCTTAGGGTTCGAACCTTACGACGATGGCAGTAGTTCTGCTACTCACTGCACTTTAGCCCAAATCTGCTACTTTTTATGTAATATTTTTTTATTTCAAAAGAGACTAAACTATAAAATCTTTTCATTTGGTTAATATATTTGATAAATTTTCTTTATTTCTTTTTGATAACCACTACAAAATCAAAAGTATTCTATTAATTTCATAATACTAATTAAGTTCTCCAGGAAAAAGTAGTAAATGATTTTTGGTACTAAATTTAACTTTGTCCTTATTCTTTTGCTTTAATTTGGAAACAGTAATAAAACTCGTATCATTTCTTTTTCCATCGAAATCCGGATTTAATAATTATCTATCTTTTTTTTTTGTATTAATTAATTTTCCTTTTTAATGTAAACATCATTTTTCTAACCTACTGCATTTTACTTAATTCGGTACTAAAAAAAGGGAAAAAGCAAGGTTCGAGCCCTGACGGCAACCACCGTTTCATCGCGCAACATGGCAACCCTCATATCACACCGTACGAAACCAAACGGAACATTTCCAATATTCATTGGAAATTTCCTAGAGACCATGTCGTCAACCGCTTTTGGTTTGGCACTTTAAAAGAAAAGTTGTGTTAAAAGGCGCCGGACGTGCCACGGAAAAATTATTAAACTAAAAAGGTGAAAAGTATTAATAGAACTAAACTATTACAAACTAAAAGTGCAAAAAAAAAAAGAAAAGGTAACTAAATCTTTGTAAAATAACTAAAAAGGTCGTAGAAGTAAAAAATAAGAATAAGGAAGCTAAGAGTGAACAAGGGAAAAGGGTAAGTAAGCGGAAAGAAAAAAAAAATAATAATTTTAAAGAGAAATTTGGCAAATAAAAAGTTAAAATGTACATGTGCACGCTGTGGATCGGGCCATGGCAGCCATTTTGGTGTAACCAAGAAAGGAACTTTATTCGGTTGGTTGCACCGGTATGGTGGTTAGGGCTCGATATGCAGACGTGGGACTTCGACATGTTTTCACACTTTCCCGAAACAAATAGTATCAAAATTTCGATTACAGGGCCTGGATTCACTAGCGGTGAGCCTTGAAATGTACACTGAAAATTGTGTATACCCTAGCATTCAAGTCCAGTAACAATGAGTGCGAGTTTTTTTTATCAAAATAACCTACACAGTTGTTAAAAAGGTTTTTTCGCTGATTTTTTCTTTGACTTTGTGTACACAATAATTTACAGAATCGAATGGAAATATCATGTGTAAAGTGTCGGTTCAAATGATTTTTTAATTCGGTGTACATTTTCAATTCCTACACAGTTGGAGAAACTAGGCCCAGATATGGATAACCAAAGTTCCAATTTTGTAAGTGGAAACTTTAATCACTTATGTACTAAAAGTTGGACTCTTTTACCCTCGTTCACTCAAACGCGAATTTAAGCAAAATAGTAAGAACTTCGGTGCCAAATTAGTATAGTTGCTTCAGTTAGTGGAATGTCCTTATATAATGCTAAATTTTGTTTTCTCCTTTTAGTCACCAAAATTGGAGTGCGCAGTACCTAATCACGACAACAACGACGATCCAAGCCTCCAAACGCCTCACAAGCGTGTCTCAAACGCGCGCCATCAAGGTAACAGCGCTAGTAAAAGCGCCAACAAAAGGCGCCCTCAATAACAAAAGCGCCACGACAGCAGGCGCCAACAACAACAAGGCGTTAGCAACAACAGAGCACAACAACGCGTTGCAACAACAAAGCGCCAACAACAACAGGCGCCATTAATAACAAAAGCGCCAACAACAATAGCGCTTAGGCAAACCAACGCGGTTGTGGCAAGCCAAACGCCGGCAACAACGGAGCGCAACTAAGCGCCACCAACAACAACCACAACCGCGCTTGCCACAACAACAACTGCGCCTTAACGAACGCTTGCCACAACAACGCGACACAGCAGGCGCATGCAACAACAACAACTAAGCGCGCTGCAACCACAACCAGCTATAACAACCTTAACCAGCTATAACCACAACCAGCTACAACAACCACTATCGGCTACAACAACAACACCAGCATTGTCAACAGCAGGGGCCGACGTAATATAGGCCAGCTACAATATCAAAAAACAACAACAAGGCGCACATAAGCGCTAACAACAACATCAGCGCGTAGCAAGGGACAACAACAACAAGGCGCATATAAGCGCCAATAACAACAACAACAACAGTGAGGCCGCCTCATATAGGCCCACTGCACCGGCAACAACAAATAACAACGCGTAAATAAGCGCCAACAGCAAGTGCCAACAAAAAACAGCGCGTAGCAAGCGCCAACAATAACAAAGCGCATATAAGCGCCCACAGCAACAACAGCGCGCAGCTAGCGCCAACAAATACAACAACACCAGCTAGAACAACCACAACAGCCGCGCTAAGCATTAAGCGCAAATAAGCGCGCAGCTAACGCGCAACAGCAACAACAGTGAGGTCGCCTCATATAGGCCCACTGCATCAAGAACAACAACAACGAGGCGCATATAAGCGCCAATAACAACAACAACAGCAATGCGCATATAAGCGCCAACAACAACAGCAAGGCGCATATAAGCGCCAACAACAACAGCGCAGCCAGCGCCAACAATAAGCGCTAACAACAACAACAGCGCGTAGCAAGCGCCAACAACAACAACGCGTAGCAAGCGCCAGCTACAACAGCAAGGCGCATATACGCGCCAATAACAACAGCGCGGCCAACAACAACAGTGCGCAGCCAGCGCCAACAAATACAACAACATCAGCTTGAACCACCAGAGTGAGGCCGCCTCATATAGGCCCACTGCATCAAGAACAACAACAACGAGGCGCATATAAGCGCCAATAACAACAAAAACAACAGTGGGGTCGCCTGACCAAAGGCCCACTGCATCGGCAACGTCAATAACAACGGGCAAATAAGCGCCAACAACAAGCGCTAACAACAACAACAGCGCGTAGCAAAGGACAACAACAACAGGCGCATATAAGCGCCAACAACAACAAAGGCCCACTGCAATGACAACAACGGGCAGCTAATACAGCCAGAGCCAACAAAAAACAACAGTGCGCAGCTAACGCGCAACAACAACAACAAATACAACAACGCACAGCAGCGCCAACAATAACCAAGCGCAGCCAACGCGCAACAACAACAAGTAGCGCAACTGAGCGTTAACAACAACAGCTAGAACAACAACAGCGGGCCGCTTCATATAGGCCGCTGCAACAACAGCAACAACGACTTATCCGGTGAGTCCGTGCCAATTGGCACGTTAAATTAGAATTAGTTTTTTTTGTTTAACTGAATTGAAATGATAGGAAGATAGGAGCGGGAAATTAACTTTAACATGGAAGAAAAAATATTATATATATAAGAAAGAAAAATGTTTTAAAAAAAAAGCGGAAATCAAATTTAAAATTAGGAGTTTGTCTACATAATAAGAAAATAAATTTAAATAAGTTAGGAACACATAACTAAAATAAACCTAAATTAGAAAATAAAATAAAAATGTAAATGAATAATAGGGTAGGGAAAAAATATCGGATTTAAACTAAACACAAGGAGATTAAATATTAAATTATAATATAAAGTTAAATTTGTTAACTTAAGGAAATGTAAAAGTTAGGGAGGGGAGAAAAAACAAGAAAAACTTGAAAAATTTAAACTTAGGGAAAATAATCATAAAAACAAACAAATCAAATAAAAAGAAAAAGGGGGAAATTTGTTTTTTTATAAATAAATAAATGCTTTAACAAAAAAAAAAATAATAACAAAATAAAAGGCCACTATAATAAATAAATAAACAAAGTAAAGCTAAAACAAAATATAAAACAGGAAAAAATAAAACCATATTCTAACATATTCATATTAAACAATAAATTAAAAATTTAATAAGTAACCTACAATTAAAGAAGTTAATTTAATAAATAACGTAAGGTTAACAATAAATGATAGTTGTAAAGTAATAAATAAGTTTTTGAAAGTCCATACATACCTATTAGTGGGGTGAGGGGAATCAAGTGTTTATATTTTTTTTGCTTATATTTTCCCTGTTATAGCGGGTAATTTTTAATTAAATTAAAAATTTTTGTAAAATGAATTTTGAATAAATTTTTGTAATTAAAATGGGAATGCTGATTTCTTTGATTTAAAAGGCATATAGGTAGTTGGATAAGGGGCCATCGAAATCAGGTGCGTCGATGGCCATGGACGAGGGTGGGCCAAGCACCGGGCGCTGCAACAACACCCGCGGCGCCCCCTTATATTGTTCGGCCTTATTTTTTTTGCAGCCGTTGTAGCCGGTCGTTTCCGGCTCCTTTAAGTTCAAATTTTGGTTAGTTTCAGTTATTTTTGATTTTCAATTTTAAATTCAAGTTTTCTTTTTCAGTTAGTTTTCTGTTGCTTTTTTTTATTTAAACGGTTTTTTTTTGGTGTTTTTAAACTTATTCAAATTTTCAGTTAGTTTTCGTTATTTTAAAATTTTGTTTTGCCTTTGAGTTGCCAGTTAAGTTTTTTTTTGAATTTGAATTTAACCGGCCTCAATTTTTTTTCTGGATTTTTTTTTAATTTTAACGGTTTGTCCGTGGCATCCGGGTTTAACCGGATGTTCGTTTCTATGTTAGTTTCTGCGTTTGATAGGCATGATAGGAATTTTTCTGTTTATGGCGCAGGACAGTAAGGTTGGCAAGAACCCACCCCAGCCGACAATGACTAGCCACAGTGCACCACTACATCATGCCGACCGCCTTCCTTACTGCTCCATTTTAGATGCGTAAAACCATAACAGATGGCGCCCAACGGGTTTAGTGCCTAACGTGGGGCCTGAAGCGCTGATCTCGATGGCTTTTCTGGCCAGATTGTGAGGTTCCACCATCTCATATGTCCCAGGTGAGCAGGCCCAGGAGCCGCCACCTGCGTTGCGATGGGATGGTGGGACTGATCAAGTTGTCTGGATTGGTCTTCGTTGTCAGTAGCTAAGGGCTCCACGAGACTTTACGTCATGTCCACCGGAAGTTTTGCATTTCATCCGGCGAAGCAGTGCTAAACGCACTTAGTTTTTTGTAGTTACATTTTTTTTGTGTCCCGGGTCTGTTGTCCGATGTCGGCTTCGGGAAGTATATATAAACATGTCCGCTAAGTGGGGTTTAGATTTTCTTTGTAGGGATTATTTAGTTTTTTTTTGCCGAACGTGTTGTCTTTTTATGTTTTATGGTTTAAAATTTCACTTTTTTTCTTTCAAATTTTTTTTTGCACGTTACGCTTGCACGCTTCGCAAGTCTGGGGAGACAGGTCGTATCCGCTCCTTTCATTGCGGCGGAGTTAGTAAAAGTGTTGAACCAAAAATTTTTTTTTTATAAATAAATTCAATTTGTTTTTGTTTTGGCTTCCAATATTCCTGCCTGTCTCAGGCAGGGCAGCTCAAAGACAGCCCCTGCATTGCGGTCTGGAGTACTGGGACCCAAATAGTATGCATTTGATAAGTTGTTTTTTTTTTCCTTTAGTACGCCAACATGTCTCAGGGAGATGGGTCTCAAGACCACCCTTGCATTGCGGTTGGATGTACCGGGTTTTTTGTAAATACCTTAGATTTTCATTTTCTAGTTTCCGCACTCCGCATGTCTGGGGAGTCGGTTCCAAACCGCTCCTTTCATTGCGGCGGAGTCAAACGGAAGTGCTTTCGCTAAATTAGATACTTTTTTTTTGTTGTAACCCTAACTGGTCTTCAGTGGCCCAACCAGTCTCAGGGCGATTAGTCTCAGAAGACCACCCCAGCATTGCGGTCTGGCTTACTGAAGTCCAGTTTGGGAAAATTAAAATATACCCATGTGAAATTTAAAATTTGTTTTGTTTTGGGGATCAGTGCGTAACCAGTCTCAGGGCGACCAGTCTCAAAGGCGACCCCTGCATTGCGGTGGTACTGGGATCCAATCGTCTAATTTTTGTTTTTTTTTTTGTTTTATTTACCTATGCCTTCGGTTGTTTATTAACCAACGGCGGCCGCCGTGGTGTAGCGGTTAAGTGTTCGGCCTTCTACACCAAGTCGTGGCGGTTCGATGCCCGACAAAAGTAACATCAAAAATTATTTAGAAAAAGAATTTTTCTAAACGGGGTCGCCCCTCGGCAGTAGTTTGGCAAACTCTCCGGGTATATTTATGCCATGAGAAGCTTCTCAGCAAAAAATTCATTTGCTTTGCAAGTGCCGTTCGGAGTCGGCAAAAAACTGTAGGTCCCGCCAACTTGTAGGAAAACTCAAAAGCAACACACCACAAGTTGGAAAGAGAAGCTCGGCTAAAAATCTCGTTAGAGGTTATGATAACCTGTTGGTATTTCGCCGCCATTAGTTTTTTTTTTTTTTTTTTTTTTTTTTTTTTTTTTTCTTTCAGCATATTTTTGTATATATATATTGCGTTATTTTTATACCGGTAGTTCGATACGATAATCGAATCACATATATACCTTGGACTTTTCGGTATCGTGCAATCGTAAACAGACTCAGTTTTTATACCTTTCATGAACATGAAATGGTATTATAACTTTGGTCCGATGTTTGTAAATATGAGAAGAAGAAGAGATAGACCCATCAATAAGTATACCGAAATGATCAGGATGACGAGATGAGTTGATTTAGCCATGCCCGTCTGTCCGTCTGTCCGTCTGTCTGTTTGAACGCAAACTAGTCCCTCAATTTTTGAGATATCGGGCTGAAATTTTGTATGTGGCCACCATTTTGTAATATAGGAATCATTTGTCGGAACTGACAAGATCGGACCAGTATAACATATAGCCCCCATACAACCGATTGTTCAGATATAAGGTTTTTTGGCCAAAACTTCCGCAATTAAAATGTTAGGACCGTAAAATTTTGCAACTCGAGTACTTTCTATTTATGTAGTGTATATAGTGAAAATCAACAAGATCGGGCAAATGTAACATATAGCCCCCATACAACCGATTGTTCAGATATAAGGTTTCTTGGCCAAAACTTCTGCAATTAAAAAGTTAGGAACGTAAAATTTTGCATCTCGAGTACTTTCTATTTATGTAATGTATATAGTGAAAATCAAAAAGATCGGGCAAATGTAACATATAGCCCCCATACAACCGATTGTTCAGATATAAGGTTTTTTGGCCAAAACTTCTGCAATTAAAAAGTTAGGAACATAAAATTTTGCAACTTGAGTACTTTCAATTTATGTAGTGTGTAGAGGAAAATCAAGAAGATCGGGTAAATATAACATATAGCCCCATACAACCGGTTGTTCCGATATAAGGTTTTTTGGCCAATACTTCCGCATTTAAAAAGTTAGGAACGTAAAATATTGCACCTTTAGTACTTTCTACATATGTAATGTGTATAGTGTAAGTCAGTACAATTGAACTCGTATAATATATAGCCTCCATAGAATCGATTGTTCCGATAACTCGGATCCTATTATTTTGTAAGTTTTTTTAAATTATAACAAAGATGTGTAATGTGTATAGTAAATATAGTTAAATTGACACAGGCTGTACTGGGGATCGAGGAGCAGTTTCGAAACAACCAGCCAACCGGCCTTTGGTAATGCACTCCCCAGTTGGTGGCTTTGGTGGAGGAAATCCGACCAGACTTGTCTTAACTCCTGGTTCCAATCAGAAAGCTGATAAACCAGGCAGTAGTAATGGCTTTGACTCATTCATTGGAGTAGAGCAAATGCAGAATCTCTTCGATCCTCCGACTAACTTGGTGACAGGCATACCGGATGGAGCTGGCGCTCAGTTAGGAAATCCTATGCCTCTTAACAATTTGGGCGATAGGATGACTCCTCAACCGCAGGTCAACAATGCGCCTCCTTCAGACTCTCTTTAGGACTTCCCAGGAGGAGATGAGGGATGAGATGCGGACCATCAGGGAAAATATGGACATACTTCGCGCGGCAGTTGGAACTTCACAAGGCCCAAGCCATGCCAGGAACAATACTAGGGACGAGAGAAACCATGCACAGTCCTTCGCAAGCAACCAGGCTAACATCGTTTCTGGTAGCATAGCGGTGAAACCCCAAGAATGGAAGGTTTCCTTCGATGGGACTGGAAGCGTGGCGGACTTTCTGTTTAAGTTGGATACCCTATGCGAAAGGACCCAATGTTCTTCGGAACAAATAATGGCGAGTTTCCATTTGTTTCTGTCAGGACGTGCAGAAGAATGGTACTGGTTGTTTACGAAGCAGAACCCTAATGCTACATATGACTTTCTGTGCTACTCCTTAAAGCGTGAGTTTGGAACGTTGAAAAGTGACCACGAGATCATGATGGATATCTCGATGCGAAAGCAAAAGCCAAGTGAGTCATACGATGTGTTCCATACTGACATAGTGGCTTTAAATGCGCGTCTTAGGGAGCCATTGTCAGAAGCTCTGCTGATTGACGTCATAAAAAGAAATGTCAACAGCAGTCTAAAGCTGATGCTTTTCAATGCGGGAGTGAGGACCTTACATGACCTCCGCGATGTAGCACGGAAAGGAGAGCAGGTGCTAAAGGAAAGCAAAATCTTGGGAACAACCTATACTGGACGGCATGTGAATGAAGCTCGCACAATAGCACAGGATATTAGGATGGAAGGCGAAGATGGTGAAGTGGACCCGCAGCTCGAAGCTTTGGAGTATCGAAGGAACAGGAAACCAAACTACTCCGGAATCCAGTGTTGGAATTGCCAGGCTATGGGGCATTCGTATATCTACTGTGAAGAGCCGGTCAAGCATCCGTTTTGTTTTAAGTGCGGCAATAGGGGAGTGTTGACTTCAAAATGTCCAAGAGATCATCGGAGACAGGGAAACCAATACCTGAGCGAGAAGATGGTTCGGTGCCATAGCCCCCATATCAGCCAGTACACCAGGAGTTGCCTCGTGTACTGAACGAAGTGGTAGGTCCCGCGCAAACAGTGAGTCGAATGGAAGTGGTGAGCTTTCGAAGGATAGTGGCACCCTGGCGAAGGACCAGCCAAACATTATTGTAACTTTTCCTGATAGTACCGACAGCTCGGATGGCTCCGATTGTGATAGTCCAATTGCGCATTTTAACAATTCGAAACCAATTTGCATTTTAAAAAATCATAGTAGGGATGTTGCTTGTCAAGCGCAAATTTCACCTAGTTTGGAGTACAGGGTCAACAACTACGAGCTAGTCAGGTCGAGGATTTTCCAAAATAACACAGAGTCATTTGTGTCCGGAAATATTTTGAAATGTAGGAAGAGGTATCATAGTCGAGTTCAGGAGCGTAAACTTTTGCAAAGCACAACGTTAATGATTACTGAGGATGAAAGACCTTTAGTACGTGTGCAAATTGAAAATAGTGTTCTGGTAGGATTGCTGAACTCGGGTGCGAATGTCTCCATCCTCGGCAAAGATTTTCAGAAGTTTTTGGACACAAATGGACTTAAGTACCACCCATTACAGGCTTTTGTGTATACAGCGGGTGGCGGCAAACAGAAAGTATTAGGTTCTATCTCTTTACCAGTGACTTTCAAAAACACAACCAAAATTATTCGTTTCTATCTTGTTCCTTCCCTTATTCAAGAAGCCTACTTCGGAGTTGACTTCTGGAGAGCTTTTGCGTTAGCTCCTGAAATATTTCCAAGTATATCATGCCTAGAGGTTGTCGAAGAAAAGGGGGACGAACATAATTTCCATGAGTTGACACGAGCCCAAAAGGCCAGACTGCAAAGGGTAGTAGATATGTTTCCATCGTTTGAGAAGTTAGATCTGGGGCAAACCAAGCTAGTCGAACATCACATTGATACGGGTGATGCGGTTCCAATTAAAAGTAGGCATTTTCCTCTTTCGCCACCGAGGCAAGCCGAAGCTTTTAGTGAAATAGAAAGGTTGCTCGAAATGGGGGTTATAGAGGAATCAAACTCACCCTGGTGTAGTCCCGTTGTTTTGGTTCGGAAGCCAGGGAAGGTTAGGCTTTGCATAGACTCCAGGAAGGTCAACGCGGTGACTAAAAAGGATTCATACCCATTGCCTCATATCAACGGTTTATTAAGCAGGTTGAAGGACACTCACTTTATTAGTGGTATTGATCTGAAGGATGCGTTTTTCCAGATCAAGCTGACGGAGTCTTCAAAGGAGAAAACAGCATTCGCAGTCCCGGGGAAGCCTCTGTACCACTATAAAGTGATGCCATTTGGGTTATGCAATGGACCGCAGACGATGAGCCGGCTGATGGACAAGGCGATTCCCTCGCGTTTGCGGGAGAATGTCTTCGTCTACCTGGATGATTTGATGGTATGCAGCACGAACTTTGAGGACCACCTGAAATTATTGGCGGAAGTGGCGAAGTGCTTGAAGGATGCGGGCCTGACCATCAATGTGAAGAAGAGCAAATTTTGTCAGAAGGAAATTCGATATTTAGGGTACTAGACAGGAAGCGGGTGCTTAAAGGTAGATCCAGGGAAGATAGAGGCAGTTAAGAGTTTCCCAATCCCTAAGTCTCCTCGGCAGGTTCGTAGGTTCGTGGGCATGGCGAACTGGTATAGGGCGTTTATTACAAATTTTGCTGATTTAGCAGGCCCTTTGACCGATTGCCTTCGAAAGTCGCTAGGCCCTTTCAAACTTACTCCTGAGGCAATAGAGGCTTTTGAAAAGCTGAAGGTAGCCCTGAGTTCCGCTCCTGTTTTGGCCCAACCCGATTTTTCTAAAGAGTTTGTTATACAGTGTGATGCTTCGAAGATAGGCGTGGGTGGTGTGCTGTTCCAGGTCGATGATGAGGGCGCTGAGCATCCAATCGCATTTGTTTCAAAAAAGCTGAACAATGCTCAGCGCAATTATACAGTGACCGAGCTGGAATGCCTGGCAGCCATAGTCAGTGTCAACCGTTTCCGACCATATGTAGAGGGTTTGCCATTCCGAATTATCACTGACCATTCAAGTCTCAAATGGTTGATGACACAAAAGGACTTGAGTGGCAGGTTGGCTAGGTGGTCCCTTCTGTTACAGCGCTATGACTTCTCGATGGAACATCGCAAGGGCACGTTGAATGTTGTACCCGACGCCCTCTCTCGTTTTGACGTGGATGAGTTGAATTATCCTCCCACACCTTATGAAATTGGTCTAGAGGCACCGGAATTTAAAAGCGCAGAGTATAAAGATCTGTCCCAAACAATTGCGGACAATGAGAACTCTCTGCCGGATTTAAAACTAATTGACGGTCTAATATTCAAAAGGGTTAAATTTCGTTAAGGTGTGGAGGATGAGGAGGACTCGCTATGGAGATTGTGGCTACCGTCAGGGTTAACCGAGGAGGCGATACGTCTGGCACATGACGCAAACAGAAGCTACCATGGAGGTTGGCAAAAGACTTTGGAACGCGTTCGACAAAACTATTTCTGGCCAGGGCAGGTCAAGGACGTTCGGAAATACGTGGGCAGGTGTGATAACTGCAAGGCAGTAAAGGCGACAAATCAACAGTCCAGACCACCTATAGCGCAGACTTTCACTTCGGAAAGGCCATTTCAGCGGTTTTATTGCGACTTTTTGGGGCCTTATCCTAGATCTAAACGGCGGAATCAGTTTCTTTTTATAATATTGGACCATTTTACAAAGTATGTTTGGTTAAAACCCATGCAGAGGGCTACGACTGCAAATGTTATGAACTACTTCAGCTCTGAGGTTTTCCCAGCTGTCGGGGTCCCTGAGTATATCCATAGCGACAATGGTAAACAGTTTATCTCTAAGGAAATGAAGCAATTTCTAAGTAACTACGGGGTAACCCAAATTAGGACAGGGCTATACTCTCCGCAAGCTAACGCGTCGGAACGCGTAAACCGAGAAATTGTTTCAAAAATAAGAATTTTCCTTAGGGGTAGACAAGACCATACAGACTGGGACAAACATATACCCGAGATCTTAGCAGTTTTACGAAGTGATTTTCATACTTCCATTCAGTGCTCTCCGTACTTTGCATTATATGGTCAGAACATGGTCCAGCACGCATCAGCGTATACTATATTGGAGAAACTCGGTAGTCTTAAGGAGGATGAAGTCCCTATAGCAAGCAGAGTAGACAAGTTAGCAAAAACCCGCGAGCAAATTCGTAAGAATTTAGACCAGGCAAAGGATAGAGCAGTGCGGGTATATAATAAACGTTCTAGACTAGTGAACTATAGGGAAGGTTAGGAGGTTTTTAGAAAAAATTTTGCTTTGAGCAGTTTTAAGCAAGGCATAAACGCGAAATTCCTGCCGAAATATCTTAAGTGCCGAGTTCGTCGAAAAGTGGGTAATGCGCTGTATGACTTAGAGGACCTGACGGGTAAATTGATAGGCCGCTTCCATGCTTCGGATATTCGTCCACAATAACCAAGATTTTAAACGTTTTTCTTTTTTCAAATTTACCATTTCTATCTGGGCGTTTTGGCAGTCGGGGACAACTCGCCCAGTATTCTCCCCGAGCACCGTTTTCATAGGGAATCCACATCGCTTTCCTCGGAAGCAGTGGAGGACCTGGCAATCCTCGTTAGCGGATTGTCTTTCGGAGTTTTGACGTGTTCTCCATAATCAAAATGTCTGCCGGCCGCGAGATTATAACTAGGAATCGTAGTTAGCCGGCCCGCTTGTATATTAATTTTTTTCTTACCTTTTCTGTGGGGGTGAATCCACTAGAACTAATTTCTTTCGGAGTTTTGACGAGTTCTCCAATAACAAATATCTAACGCCGCAAAGCCATTTAAACTAAGAAACAAAAAGCAATCTACATTTTTGGAAGCCCAATTCTGGGGGGCGAGAAACCACAGAGCAAGTGTTCTTTTTAGAACAGCCTGTCCTGGGTCCAGCGTGCGGGGTTGAACTAGTAGGGGGGACAGCGGGTAAGCCCAGCTATGTCTGGCACGGAAGGGGGGTAGGCATCTCTGGCCTAAACAAATAGAGTAACCACCGCAACATCGGACTTTCCAATTTTAGTATTTTGCAACAAAATAACATTTACTGGCTTACTAGGCCATAGCAGTCAGCTTTTGTAGAGGATTATCTCTCATTATCTGCGTCCGGTTCTCGGAGTTTCGGAGTGGTTTCAGTTTCCGAACCAGGTAGACTTAGAAGCGTCGGACGCTATATTCGGCAATCAAAAGGCATAGTGAGTCAATGAAGCGTGAAATGCTTAGAACTTTGTCAGATGGCCGCTCCATATGTTAAACATGATTTAACATGTTTGCATCGCAATTCGTTCAACAAACTTTGTATGGAAGTGGATCCTTCAGAGTTCTATGCAAAATAAGCTCTAAGCTTTATGGGCCAGTCTATTTTAGGGCAGGTAGAGATTAACTACGGCCCCTATTACGGGTAACGGGCAGTGGTCAAATCTTTGTCTCCCTGTAGCAGGCACAGGGGATATCCTATAGAGGTAACCGGATACGCGTGAAAGCCGGATAGTTCGGGAACTGGAACCAGTCTAGGATTTGGGGTCGGACGCAGAATTTGAAGCTAGTTATTTTACTAACATGACTTTGGCATTTTGTAGGAGAAGATATGTAGGCCAGTCCGAACATTTTACCTGACTTTCTTACAATCCACCCTATCCTGCATTTCGACGCGAATCGCATTTTTTCCTTGGCGAACGACTTCGTCAGTATCTTGCTCTAATTGAGCAAAGCAGTTACTACCCAGTACATATTCTTTTAATCTATTCTTTCAGGAGTTGGTAGAAAGGCCTCGATGGCTATATCATAAATTTCATAATTCAATTTCCATTAGGATTACCAAGAGATAACTTGGTGGGAAGCCTAACTGAATCCAAAGGCGTTCACTAATTTTATACGTGGCATGATAATAATTTTTTCTCTCGAAGTGGGTCATTCCACTCAGAGCGTATTCTCCATTAATAATTTTTTTTGTGCTCCATTCACAAATTGCTTTAGTGACTGGTACGTAATATCGTTTTGCCTCAACCTGAGGGACCGGCGACTTCAAATATTAATTTTTCTTTGTACTTTAATCGTAATTTACCCCAAATCGAGATTTCCTTTCTGAATTCTCACTAACGCGTTCGAAATTGTATCCATTTTTCCATTCACATCTCGACCCAATCGTAATGCGGGTCATCGTTACAAGGATTAGTAAGCGAAGCAAGCGAGATGCAGGGTAGGGCTGATTACCCCACCGGATTTGACATTAACTTTGTAATTCAGTTGTTTTTTTCTCTTTTTATCTGGTGAATCTTCTTTTGCCCGGCTAGCTCGTGGTAGAACTAGAGACTCTTATCTAGGGGTGAGTCGTGCCCCACGTTTTGGTTTAATTTGCAGAAATGGCGATCTCGCAGGTAAACCTTCTTCCTATTCGCTTCATTGACCGGTCTTCGAAGCGAAGCAGGCCTGTTATGGTTTGCCTTCGATTAATTCATTGTGGTTTAGGGTGATTGGGCATTACTCGCGGGTTTTAGTTGACAGTTTAGATTCACGCTCCGGTTCGACTTTTATCGATTGTTTTCTTGAGTTGGTATGGTTGTGCACAGCTGGCAGCACCAATATTTCCATAGAATGGAAAAATGTACCAATAACGGCACTTTCAATTTCCAGACAAACAAGTATTTGGTGTGTTCCTGGAATGGCAAGGGTAAACTGCGCGCGAAATTATGGATACTTGCGGGCGCCCGTGAATGTGTCAGCAAAGGGGGAATAGACCTATTGGTGTTATCATTTTGTGATTGAATGTAGTTACGTATGCACAAAATGTATTGGGCAGGGTGTGATTGACAGTCGAATACCATTCTCTTTTGAGGGACTGGTATGTCAAACGAATGTAAACAAACTAATTAACCCCTATGGCATACCACATGTCCATTGGTTACCATTTTATTTCTTCAATATTAACAATAAATTAACCCTATAGCATCCGCAATTAAAAAAAAAAAAAAAAAAATTTAGTTCGATTACCGTTTTCTTATCTCAGCCTACGAAACAGCTGAATTCCAATCGTTCTCCACTGGTACCGAAATTTACTTACTATCAATAAAACACTTTAAATGCTACAATTTTGCCACAGAATTTTGTTTGGTCATTGCATTAAAGACAAAATACAAATAGTGGAAATTTAAAAACAAAAGTTAATTAACCAATTTTTTTTGCAACAAGTTTTCAAGTCGGTCAAATATTTTTAGTTGGACATTATTTCAATCAATACCTTGTTTGGCAAAATTCATTTCATTTGCATTGAAGTGACTATTCGGATTTGGAGTATAAAATGTTTCCAATTCCCCAATTCAGCAGTTTCGGGTTACCCGGGGCACCCAGGGAACACACCATTCACATGGTTCGGACAACTAGTTTTTATCCCGCGCAAACGGAAGCGTGCCTTAGGGTTCGAACCTTACGACGATGGCAGTAGTTCTGCTACTCACTGCACTTTAGCCCAAATCTGCTACTTTTTATGTAATATTTTTTTATTTCAAAAGAGACTAAACTATAAAATCTTTTCATTTGGTTAATATATTTGATAAATTTTCTTTATTTCTTTTTGATAACCACTACAAAATCAAAAGTATTCTATTAATTTCATAATACTAATTAAGTTCTCCAGGAAAAAGTAGTAAATGATTTTTGGTACTAAATTTAACTTTGTCCTTATTCTTTTGCTTTAATTTGGAAACAGTAATAAAACTCGTATCATTTCTTTTTCCATCGAATTCCGGATTTAATAATTATCTATCATTTTTTTTTGTATTAATTAATTTTCCTTTTTAATGTAAACATCATTTTTCTAACCTACTGCATTTTACTTAATTCGGTACTAAAAAAGGGAAAAAGCAAGGTTCGAGCCCTGACGGCAACCACCGTTTCATCGCGCAACATGGCAACCCTCATATCACGCCGTACGAAACCAAACGGAACATTTCCAATATTCATTGGAAATTTCCTAGAGACCATGTCGTCAACCGCTTTTGGTTTGGCACTTTAAAAGAAAAGTTGTGTTAAAAGGCGCCGGACGTGCCACGGAAAAATTATTAAACTAAAAAGGTGAAAAGTATTAATAGAACTAAACTATTACAAACTAAAAGTGCAAAAAAAAAAAGAAAAGGTAACTAAATCTTTGTAAAATAACTAAAAAGGTCGTAGAAGTAAAAAATAAGAATAAGGAAGCTAAGAGTGAACAAGGGAAAAGGGTAAGTAAGCGGAAAGAAAAAAAAAATAATAATTTTAAAGAGAAATTTGGCAAATAAAAAGTTAAAATGTACATGTGCACGCTGTGGATCGGGCCATGGCAGCCATTTTGGTGTAACCAAGAAAGGAACTTTATTCGGTTGGTTGCACCGGTATGGTGGTTAGGGCTCGATATGCAGACGTGGGACTTCGACATGTTTTCACACTTTCCCGAAACAAATAGTATCAAAATTTCGATTACAGGGCCTGGATTCACTAGCGGTGAGCCTTGAAATGTACACTGAAAATTGTGTATACCCTAGCATTCAAGTCCAGTAACAATGAGTGCGAGTTTTTTTTATCAAAATAACTTACACAGTTGTTAAAAAGGTTTTTTCGCTGATTTTTTCTTTGACTTTGTGTACACAATAATTTACAGAATCGAATGGAAATATCATGTGTAAAGTGTCGGTTCAAATGATTTTTTAATTCGGTGTACATTTTCAATTCCTACACAGTTGGAGAAACTAGGCCCAGATATGGATAACCAAAGTTCCAATTTTGTAAGTGGAAACTTTAATCACTTATGTACTAAAAGTTGGACTCTTTTACCCTCGTTCACTCAAACGCGAATTTAAGCAAAATAGTAAGAACTTCGGTGCCAAATTAGTATAGTTGCTTCAGTTAGTGGAATGTCCTTATATAATGCTAAATTTTGTTTTCTCCTTTTAGTCACCAAAATTGGAGTGCGCAGTACCTAATCACGACAACAACGACGATCCAAGCCTCCAAACGCCTCACAAGCGTGTCTCAAACGCGCGCCATCAAGGCAACAGCGCTAGTAAAAGCGCCAACAAAAGGCGCCCTCAATAACAAAAGCGCCACGACAGCAGGCGCCAACAACAACAAGGCGTTAGCAACAACAGAGCACAACAACGCGTTGCAACAACAAAGCGCCAACAACAACAGGCGCCATTAATAACAAAAGCGCCAACAACAATAGCGCTTAGGCAAACCAACGCGGTTGTGGCAAGCCAAACGCCGGCAACAACGGAGCGCAACTAAGCGCCACCAACAACAACCACAACCGCGCTTGCCACAACAACAACTGCGCCTTAACGAACGCTTGCCACAACAACGCGACACAGCAGGCGCATGCAACAACAACAACTAAGCGCGCTGCAACCACAACCAGCTATAACAACCTTAACCAGCTATAACCACAACCAGCTACAACAACCACTATCGGCTACAACAACAACACCAGCATTGTCAACAGCAGGGGCCGACGTAATATAGGCCCGCTACAATATCAAAAAACAACAACAAGGCGCACATAAGCGCTAACAACAACATCAGCGCGTAGCAAGGGACAACAAAAACAAGGCGCATATAAGCGCCAATAACAACAACAACAACAGTGAGGCCGCCTCATATAGGCCCACTGCATCGGCAACAACTAATAACAACGCGTAAATAAGCGCCAACAACAACAGCGCGTAGCAAGCGCCAACAATAACAAAGCGCATATAAGCGCCCACAGCAACAACAGCACGCAGCCAGCGCCAACAAATACAACAACACCAGCTAGAACAACCACAACAGCCGCGCTAAGCATTAAGCGCAAATAAGCGCGCAGCTAACGCGCAACAGCAACAACAGTGAGGTCGCCTCATATAGGCCCACTGCATCAAGAACAACAACAACAAGGCGCACATAAGCGCTAACAACAACATAAGCGCGTAGCAAGGGACAACAACAACAAGGCGCATATAAGCGCCAATAACAACAACAACAACAGTGAGGCCGCCTCATATAGGCCCACTGCATCGGGAGTGGAAGCACCATGATCCATATTGAACTGGGTGGCGTTTGTTTCTTGGTTCTGACGCTTTTCCAAATGTAGGAGTGTATTGTGACGAGAGTGGCACTTGCTGCAGTCGTACGAGCTTGGGCACTTCGTCACGGTATTTGCTGGGGATAGGCAGTTCAGACACCCCTGGTTGGTTTTTATATAATTAGCTCGCTCTTCCGGTGTTAATTTAAAAAAACTGGGGCATGATTGTAATCTATGGCGATTAGATCTACATTTGGTACACAGCACTTTTGTGACCTTTGCTTGGTACGTTCCAAGCCTTTTTGTAGGGGTTTCGTTCGCCTTTTTCGCCGCTTGCGGTTTTTGGCCATGCGAACTTGCACTCCCCACAAACCCAGACACTGTTTCGAGTGTCTGGAATCGATTCGACAAGAATTTGTCCATATCCTCCCATTTGGATATTTCTACTTTATGGTCTATGCTTTGTTCCCATAGATTCAGCGTACTTTCTGGCAACTTTGTCGAGCATAGATAAGTAATGATTGCGTCCCAATTCGACGTGTAAATTTTATGACTTCTTAAAGACGCAAGGCAATTATTTATCTGCCGTTGCAGGGTTTTAATCGCACTACCACACTCACTCTCTACCTTCTCTAAATTGAACAATATTTGTAACTGCGAGTTAGGTTAGGTTCAAGTGGCTGCCGCAGAGGCACACCTAGGCCAGTATTAAAAGGCCCGTTGTGATACCACCAACACTAGGAAAGTCAGTTCCGGGACCCTGCCATATGGAAAATCCCGCTATTAACGGAATTCTCCACATAGCAGAATCCCGGGACTGACCTTCCTATACCGACACCGTTACTCCTCCTCTAACCATTTAGATGACTTGATGAAGGCCATCAGGTCCTTTATGTCCAGCTCCGTGACCTGGCGTAGGCTGACCAGGAAGGGAACTCCCAAAAAGCGCATTCTCGCGCCACTTAAAGCCGGGCAGTTGCAGATGAGGTGCTCCACCGTTTCCTCCTCCTCATCATCCTTACAACTCCTACAGCATCGTCGATAGTGCACACCAAGTCTTTCTGCGTGCCTACCAATGAGGCAGTGCCCAGTTAATACGCCTATTAATATGGAGATTTCTCTTCTCCTTAGGGCATACATTTGTCTTGATCTTTTATGATCCCATTTCGGCAAGGTTTCTTTGGATATCCGGCATCCTGGAGATTGCAGCCATCTTTCGTTGGCTTGGCGGAGTGTGTACTCCTTCAGCATAAGCTTGCATGTGGCAAATGGCATACCTAAGCGCTCTTTATCGCGAAGAACCTGCTTGGTCGTGCCCTGCCTCGCAAGTTCGCCTGCCCTACAATTTGCCTCAATATCTCTATGCCCCGGGACCCATGCGAGGTTAACGCGATTCTGTTGGGCCATCTCTTGTAGAGATCGACGACAGCTGAGCGTCAGTGCAGAGTTGAACGAGAGCCAAGGGATTTGATGGCCGCCTGGCTGTCGCTGAATATAAAAATGTCCTGTCTGATAGTGTGTTGGCCTATCCAAGCCGCGGCGTCTATGATTGCTGAAACTTCAGCCTGGAAGACACTGCAGTGATCAGGTAGTCTGAAGGAGAGCTCAAGGTTCAGATCCTTTGAATAAACCCCTCCCCCAACTCTGCCGTCTAACTTCGAGCCATCAGTATAAATGGAATTGCCGCCATGAGTGACGAGACTCCGATCCGTGCTCTCCCATTCTTCCCAGCTGGGAATGTTGATTTTAAAACCGCTATCTCCGACTGTTGTGGTCGCACAGCGATCAGTGCTCAGCGGAAGAAAGCTATAGGATCCCAAAATACAGGCATGTCCAGTAGTGCTTGCGCCCCAGCCGGACGTTTCCCTTAGACGCAGAGCCGATGCTGCTGCTACTCGGTGCCCTTTCAGATCGAGTGGCAAAATGCCAAGAATGGCCTGGAGTGCTTCATTGGGCGTTGTTCTTAACGCACCGCTTATACAGATCATGCAATATCTGTGTACTTTACCTAGCAGATTAAGGTTTGTTGCCTTGCTCAGCGCAGGCCCCCATACCACAACTCCATAGAGCATGATTGGACGAATGATTGCAGTGTAGATCCATTTGCATATTTTGGGGCTGAGCCCCCATTTCTTTCCAATGGCTCTTTTGCACGTGTAGAGTGCAATACACGCTTTCTTCTGACGCTGAAGGACATTCTCCTTCCAGGTTAGTTTCCTATCCAGAACTGTGCCCAAGAACTTGGCTGACAGGTGCACGATATTCAGTTTTGGTAGTATTAGCGGTGGTATCTTATAGCGGTTGGTGAAAAGGACCAGTTCTACTTTTCCCGGGTTGATGCGCAGTCCGCAGCGCGAGCACAATGAGGAAACCTCTCTCAGTGCTACTTGCATCAAGACGCACAGGGTTTGTGGGAATTTGGCCCTATATACTATAGCTAAGTCATCTGCATATGCCAATACCTTCCCGCCCCCCCAGCTTGTGTCTCGCAGCATCGAGTTGACAGTGAGGTTCCATAGAAGCGGGGAGAGAACACCACCCTGAGGCGTTCCCCTTGTGACATAGCGTGATAAGTCAACCGAGCCCAGTGATGAAACTATTCGTCTACCCCTTAGCAGTTGATCAATAAGTCCAATAAGAGACCTGCTTATGCCCAGACTTGTTAAAGCGGTGTTTATAGCATCAGGGCTTATGTTGTTGAAGGCTCCTTCAATATCTAAAAAGGCCACAAGACAGTACTCCTTTTCATACAGCGATTTTTCAATAAGAGAAACTAGGCTGTGAAGCGCAGTTTCTGTAGATTTCCCTTTGGTGTATGCATGCTGATAGCTACAGATCAGGTTGCTGTAAATAGTAGAGGAGAGGTAGTCATTTATTATCCTCTCGAAGGTCTTGCGCACAAAGGATGAGAGACTGATCGGCCTATAGTCCTTGGGCTCGTAATGAGACGCCTTCCCCGCCTTAGGAATAAACACTACCGTGGCACTTCTCCAGGAGCACGGAATGTAGCTAAGAGCCAGGCAGGCTGTATAGAGAAATACCAGCCATTTGGCTGATGTCTCCAGCGTGCTTATGAGTTGTGCGGGAATAATCCCGTCTGGCCCGGCAGCCTTGAAAGGTTCGAAGCTTTTAACCACCCACCTAACCTTTTCCTCCGTGATGGGTATGTATACAGCCAGATTTGTTGTAGGTGCTACGGGTTCCTCATGCAAGTTCCCTGGGAAGTGCGTATTCAAGAGCAGCTCTAGGGTTTCCCTCTCCGTGCTGCTCCAGGATCCGTCAGGTTTGCGCAAATAGCTTGTGGCTGTTTGAGTTTTTGAGAGCACTCGTCTAAGCCTCGCTGTATCGTCGACATTTTCGACCCCAGTGCAGAAATTTTTCCACGATACTCTCTTCGCCTGCCTCAAGCCCGGAGTTTAACTTTATATTCGAGCCATTGAGTCTCCGTGCCAAGGCTCTTGGCCTTATTAAACTGTGTCCTACATGATTTACGGAGCGAGTCCAGGTCGTAGGACCACCATGCGGTCTATGTTTACCGCGTGGTTTTGGCACTGGGCAAGCCTGCTCTAGGGCATTCGAGAGCGCCGTTGTAAAAGTCTTTACCAGATCCTCCAACTCCCCTACTGATGAGGGGACTTGTGGGGGCAGTGCTGGCAAGTCCCTAGATAGTATTTCATTGTGTAGCTGCCAGTTAGTGTTACGTGGGTTGCGTTTTATAACCGGCTGCTTAACAGAAAAGTCTAGAACTAATTCTACGTACCGGTGGTCGGAGAATGAGTGTTCATCGAGAACGCGCCATTTTCTGACCCACTCGTAAGCGCCTTCGCTGCAAATAGTGAGATCTATGACCTCCCTACGGGTTTTAGTAATAAACGTAGGTTCGTTACCCACGTTGCAAACTACCAGGTTAGTTGTTAACAAATAATCAAACAACGACTCTCCTCTAGCATTGATCAGGTCTTTTACCTCCCTCTGTAGCGGAGGTTCTTCGGCGTCGTAGGGCATATAGACCGACGCCATCGTCAGACTGGTACTGTCGACTGTTAAACTGGCAGCTGTAACGTCACCATTGGTATAGTTGGGCAAGAGAAAGGCATTCAGCTCAGACTTAACCAAAATACAGGCTCTAACCCTGCCCCCTCGCTGGCTTTGATTAGCTTAAAACCCTTAGTCCCCAAACCGCAAATCCTTGAGCTGTTGACCCAGGGTTCTTGGATGAGGACCACATCTATGTCGCCTTTAGAAAGACGACTGATTAAAGCAGCCGGGGCTGCTTTAGATTTGTGCAGGTTTATCTGAATCACCACCAACATGAGAGCGCTCAGACTTCCCTGCCACCGCCGTATCGTCGAGCTCCACCTCGTCTGGAGGGTTATCTTTCAACGACGATTTGTTCAGACCATGATTTGGCGTAGCCGAGATCCTACAAACTGTGGCAGTATTGACATTGGTGCGCTCAGGACTAGCTGCTATCACTGTGACGTTGAGGTCTTCTCCGTCCAGCAGGCTGGCTCCCATCTCCGAGCTCTTCACTGCTCCTTCGCCATTTGACGTGGCAGATACCATACTTTCCGAGTCGGAAATCACCGACTCCTCTACCGGCACTGCGATGTCCGAGCCCTCCGGTGCAGCCGAAATAGCAGCGCGCTGTGCATCGCCGCGGTATACGTGGATCACGATCTGACCCATGCCGTAGTGCACTCGCCCATTGCACCGTTTAAGGGGCTCAAGTGCTTCCTTAGTCAAGGTGAAGACCACTTGCATGTCAGGCCCTACCGCATCCTCGACCAGATTGACACCCCAGTCCTGCGTCGGGAGAGACGGGTTCATGATCCTCAGCATCCTGAAAATTCTCTCAGGTTCAGCAGGGATAGCAGGAATCCTCGCTCTTGCCCTTGGCCGAGCCGGGATGTCCTTCCAGTCGACAACCTCGATTCTTGCCCCTTGGTAGATCTCACCCAGTCTTGCAGCTGCTGCCTTGTACAGTGCAACAGTTTTTGCATCCTCGCAAGCGAATACCTTGATTCGGCCCTGGTGCCATCCCGCATCAGAACCCATCGGCGTGGCACCCGGAGACTCATCCATAATGTCGAGAAGGGTATTGCCGATAGCGTTCCGGACGTACCGCCACTGGTCCCTAGGGATGGCCCAGCTTTCGTTACCTCGGTCAATGACGCCTATGAGGATCCTATCCTTAGTTACTTCAGCAAAGCTGAGTTTACCTACTACGGGGGCGTGTTGCTGCCGCTTCGGGTGAGGTTTTAAATCCACGTCCGATCTCTGGCGTTTGAAGGGATTTCCATTAACCTTCTTTGGCGCGTAATCGCTTTGGAAGTTCGGTAAGATAGCTTCAGCCATCTCCACCGTCTTTCTAGCATTCGGCGATAGCGTCTCTGACTTCCCTGCAGTCAACTTAACTAGTTTTATACTAATCAAATACCAGTCAGCCGGGCGGCCTCAACTAGTTCGAGTTCTGTAATTTTTCCATATTAGCAACTGGTATTTTTAACACGGCGATGTCCTACGCGATGGCAATTGTCCTTCTCTGCATCAGCACCATACCAATTGGCTGACTAGTCAGCCTCTGCATCAGGAATATACCAGTTGATATACTTGTTATTATACACATCAGTATCATACCATTTAAGATACTAGTTCGTATATACGTCAGGATTGTACCAGTTGGCAGAATAGTTCATATATACATCAGAATAATACCAGTTGGCAGTCTAGTTCATATATACATCAGAATCATACTAGTTGAAAGACTAGTTCATATATGCTTCAGAATCATACCAGTTGACAGACTAGTTCATATATGCATCAGAATCATAACAGTTGGCAGACTAGTTCATATATGCATCAGAATCATACCTGTTGACAGACTACTTCTTATTTGCATCAGAATCATACCAGTTGACAGACTAGTTCATATATGCATCAGAATCATACCAATTAACAGACTAGTTAAAAATATCATCGGAATCATACCAGTTGTCATACTAGTTCATATATGCGTCAGAATCATACCAGTTGATATAGTAGTTCATTTATGCATCAGAATCATACCAGTTCACATACCAGTTCACTTATGCATCATAATCATATCAGTTGACATACTAGTTCAAATTTGCATCAGAAATATACCATTTGACATACTAGTTCATATATGCATCAGAATATTACCAGTTGATATACTAGTTCATATATACATCAGAATCATACCAGTTGACATACTGCTCAGTCTATGCGGCAGGACATACTAATCATTATGCCCATTCAGATCGTACCACTTGTCATACTAGTCCACGAATTTGACATTCATTCCAGTTGGTATACTAGTCGGTCTATGCACCAGTATCATAGTCAGCCTCTACATCAGCAATATACCAGTTTATTCTTTAGAAAGCAGCGACTATTTGTATTTACCCAAACACGAAAAAGCTTCTGTGAATTACAAGGTAAAAAAGAAGCAGTTACAAGAGAAAAAGAAAAGCAATTGTCCTCTTCTGCATCAGCACCATACCAATTGGTATACTAGTCAGCCTCTGCATCAGCATTATACCAGTTTATATAGTAGTTCATACATAGCCAAAAATGAGCTAAAGGCCCTGAGTTCGATTCTCGGTAAAGTTGATACAAGTTTTTTTTCTATATTTTTTAAATTATGTTGTTTATTGTATTTTAATTTAATTATTGAATTCAACTTGCAATGGCTCCTTTCAAATTCCGTGTTCGTCAAGTTTGATTATATATTGTATTCAATTTTGTAGGATCCACTTTCATTTTTGCGAAGCGAAATTTTTGCAAATGCTCATAAACGAGGCGCGCATTTGTCAAAGTTTTATGTAATTGGGGCTTTGGAGTTGTATTTTTAGGTAAGGTAAATTAAGGTTACTCAAGGTTAAGTTTGTCGTCCACTGCGGAGTAAAAGTAAGTCTTATTTTTACATCAAAAAGAGTCATTGTTAGAGTCAATTTATATTGGCGGTTATATACCAACAGGTTGTCATAACCTCTAACGAGACTTTTGCCGAACTTCTCTTCCAACTTATAGTGTGCTTCTTTGATTTTTGTTGGGATTTTCCACATAGATGACTTTATGAAGGCCATCAAGTCCTTTATGTCCAGTTCAGCGGTCTGGTTTAGGCTATCCAGGAAGGGAACTCCCAAAAAGCGCGTTCTCGCGCCGCTTAAGACCGGGCAGTTGCAGATGAGGTGCTTCACCGTTTCCTCTTCCTCATCATCTTTGCAGCTCCTACAGCATCGTCGGTAGGGCACACCTTCTGCATGCCTACCAATAAAGCAGTGCCCAATTAGAACACCTATTAATATGGAGATTTCTCTCCTTCTTAGGCCAGGTTTGTTTGGATGTCCGGCACCTTGGGGATTGTTGCCACATTTCGTTGGCTTGGAGTACACACTCCGTCAAGCCAACGAAAGGTAGCAACAATCCCAAGGGTGCCGGACATCCAAACAAACCTGGCCAAAATGGGATTATAAAAGATCTAGAGGGATCATAAAAGATCTGAATACAGTTACTTCAACAAAAAATACCGTTCAAACAACCAAAATTTGGTCAAATTCAGGATAACAGCACGAGATTGTAGATTTTACCAGTGCCTTTTTTCTGTGTATATAAGTACACAAGAAATATAGCAGTTGACATACTAGATCATATATACATCAGCATCATATTTGTATTTAGCCAAACATCTGTGAATTACAAGAGAAAAAAAGAAGCAAACCAAAAATTTAAAATAATGTTTGCATAGTACCATGTACTACAATAGATCGTACTAATGGTTGCGGTGTAATAAGGCCTTATAATAATAATGTAGTATGAAATGGAATTTTTCTAATTAGTATTTTTCTAAAATAGATTAGGCTTTTTCTGACTACACCTTTTCAGTTTATATTCAGAAAGTAACAATTTATATTTAGAAAATTACAATTCATATTCAGGATTTCCATTTGATATTCAGAAAAATACAATTGACATTCAGAAAATTACAATTGATATTCAAAAACTTTCTGAATATAAACTGAAAAAGATGTAGTATAATTTCAACCCGAGATTCATACATACTTGCATACTAGTACGAACCAGGATTTTTGTGACTAGTATGATTTCGCCCAGCAAATTATAGTTGTATACTAGCATGTTTTCTGATTAGATTGGCATTTATTGGTTTAAGGGTAATCAGCAAAGAACTAGTATAAAAACATTCATAAAATGTATAGTAAACGAGCTAGGTGTCTGCTGAGTAGTTTGGAATTGATTAGTTGGAAGGTATTCAGAAATTAACTGGTATGAATACACCACAAAATGTTTAGGCGTAGAACTATAATGTTGCTGAGTAGTTTGGCATTGACTGGTTTAAAGCTAATCAGAAATGAACTAGTATGAATACACCACAAAATGTATAGTCAGTGAACTATATTGTTTGCTGAGTAGTTGGACATTGACTGGTTTAAAGGTGATCAGAAATGAACTAGTATGAATACACCACAAAAGGTATGGTCAATGAACTATATTATTTGCTGAGTAGTTCGACATTGACTGGTTTAAAGGTGATCAGAAATGAACTAGTATGAATACACCACAAAATGTATGGTCAATGAACTATATTATTTGCTGAGTAGTTCGACATTGACTGGTTTAAAGGTGTCCAGAAATGAACTAGTATGAATACACCACAAAATGTATAGTCAATGAACTATATTGTTTGCTTAGTAGTTTGGCCTTGACTGGTTTGAAGCTAATCAGCAATGAACTAGTATAAATACACCACAAAATGTATAAACGCAAACGTCATTATTGCTGTGCAGTCGTGTTTACATTTACTGTGTTTTTAATTGTGAAATTAAAATTAATATATACAACTTCCATACTCTAATTTGTGATAAAATTAAGTGCAAAGTCATAGTGTTCAATTTTAAACATTTTAATTGTGGAGATAATTCATATTTTATGAATTTTAGCTTAATTCTAAATTCAATTTTGCTTTCCTTTTATTTGCCGAGTCATTTGCATAGTGTATTTGTTGCTGTTTGATTGGCTTCATTTTCTTCTTATAATTGTTATTGCTATTGTGTGCACTTGTTACTTTGCTATTTTCTTTTATTACAGCTGTTTGCGTTGTTTGTAGAGTGTCAGAATACAGTGACTCTCAAGCTGCTCGCTGCTATATAAACACTTGCCTATAAAACTTTCAGGGTTGCTTTTAATTAAAACCAACTTTTATAAATTATTAGTTGAACTTTTCCTTTCTTAATTAATAACAGAACTTTTTTTTTGTCGTTTTAAAAATGTACTGTATTTACGAAAAGTGTCAAATAAAAAGCGAATCCGAACGCTACGTGTCTTGCTGGCTCTGCGATGCGCTTGGTCATATGAAGTGCGCAGGGTTGACAGGTAGGATTGTAGATGCCATAAATGATAACAAGGGTGTTCGTTGGTCATGTGTAAAATGTAGATCAGCTGAAATTGATCTTTTCAAGCTTTTTAGGGAAACTCGAAATGCGTTTTCTGAAATCGGTAAGGAGTTTTCTAAAATTTCCGTGAAATTTGACCATTACGAAAAACTTTTTAGGTCATTCAAGTGTTTAGATGGATCTCCTGTTGTTGAAAAAAACATTTCGAATGATTTAAATTATCGAGAACCTAGTTTGCCTGAGCCCCTGAATTTAAACCCTCCCCAGCTAGGTCTCCAATCGCAAATGTTGGAATTAATCGACTTGGCCTCACCCAGTCCCCAAGCAGTAGTTCCATCAACTTCCAAAGAAGTAGTTCCGTCCACTTCCAAAGAAGTGGTTCCGTCCACTTCCAAGGAGGTGATTCCGTCCGCTTCCAAAGAAGTGCTTCCATCCGCTTCCAAAGAAGTGGTTCCATCCGCTTCCAAAGAAGTGGTTCCATCCGCTTCCAAGGGGGTGGTTCCGTCCACTTTCAAAGAAGTGATTGCGTCGACTTCCAAAGAAGTGGTGCCGCCTACTTCCAAAGGAGTGGGTTCATCCACTTCCTTGGAAGTGGTTCAGTCCACTTCCGAGGCCCCAAATCGAACCCCTGTACAACAAAATACTGCCAATTCAGTTCAACCAACGGCTACTAAGCTGGTTGTGGTTCCACCGCGAAAATCGATTTTCGTGTCTAGATTTCAGAAAGACACTTCCGTCAACGACCTTAAGTCTTACATCAAATCGAAAATTAAGGCTGAGGGTTTAGTAATACATAAGTTTAAATTTAATTATGAGCGAAAAATTTCTTCATTTAGGATTGATGTTTTTGATGAAGATTACGATGTGATTTTGGATCAGTCGTTCTGGCCCCCTGGTGCTTTTATTCGCGAGTTTTCACCTAAGTCAACTGCGAACGACCCAGATGCTGTACAAATTCCTCGTCAGAATACTGATCCAAAAAACTAATTCTAAATTCTTTCTTGAATATCTATTATCAGAATGTTAGAGGTTTAAATACCAAATTAACTGATTTTTACTTAAAAACGATCAATTGTAACTATAGAATTATTGCTTTCACTGAAACTTGGTTAAAACCACATGTCTTTGATTCCGAAATTTTTTGTGATGGTTATCAGATTTATAGAAACGATCGCTTAGACAGAACCGGGGGCGGGGTCCTATTGGCTGTACATTCTTCAATACCATCTGAAGATGTTAATTTACCTTATATTGAAAACATAGAATTTAAATGCATACGTATAGGAATTGGCACAGGCCATATTTATTTAGCTGTTAGTTACATTCCACCGTCATCTGATTTATCAGTGTATATGCACCACATTTCACTTATAAAAACTGTAAGTTCTTTGATTAAGCCCGTGGACTCAGTAGTTGTTTTGGGTGACTTCAACCTGCCACACATCTCGTGGAGAATAATTGATGGCAATATTGTCCCAGTGTCATCTAAGTTGTGTAATGACTTTTTGGACGAAATGACCAACCTATGTCTTAGTCAGATTAATGTTATTCCGAACAAGTTAGGAAAAGTCTTAGACTTGGCCTTTGTTGATGACTTGTCTAAATTCACTGTAAATCGATGTGATCCTTTAGTTCTTCCCGAAGACGCTTACCATCCATCTTTTGAAATAGCCTACGAAATCATAAACTATAATCGCGATTGTATTACGAAACCTTATGACTCTATTAAAACTTTTGATTTCTCTAGAGCCAACTTCAAAAAGATAAATAAAGAACTTTCCAAACTTGTTTGGCCTCATTACAATGAGGACGTCGAGCGAAACTTATCTCACTTCAATAGTACCATATACAGCCTCTTTGAAAAGTTCGTACCAAAGCGCATCTGTTTACGTAATGATGAGCCAATGCAAGTCTGGTGCACTAAAGAACTCAAATCTTTAAAAAATCGAAAGTCACGCTTCTTTAAACTATACAAAAAAACTGGTTTACACTCTGATTATGTACAATACTCTGTTTTGCGCCATAAATATTTAGAATTGAATAAAAAGTGTTACAATGCTTACTTATGTAAAATTAAAAAGAACATTATTTGCAATCCGAAGACATTTTATGGTTTCGTAAACGCTAAACGCAGGGTAAAAGGGTTTCCTTCATCTATGAAATTTAAAGATAAAATCTCTAGTGACGACCTAGAGATTGCCAACTTCTTTGCTCAATTCTTCAAGTCCAATTATTCTTCTGGAATAAATTTATCATCTATCGGATACCCTTATTTACCACACTCCATTAACTCAATCCATGTTCCTCATTTAAACCCAGAAGATGTTTTATTACACCTAAAGGCCTTAAAGGAGTCTTTCAAATATGGCCCCGACTTAATCCCGACATGCTTTCTTAAAAAGTGTGCTGAATACATCTACCAGCCCTTAACACAGTTGTTTAATCTGTCTTTACAGTGTGGGATTTTCCCAACTTCATGGAAAGAATCTTTTCTTATACCTCTTTATAAAAGTGGGAGCAGGTCCTGCGTAGAAAATTATCGTGGAATAGCAAAGCTCTCCGCCATTCCCAAGTTATTCGAAGCCATCATTACCAATTATCTAGCATTTTCGATCCCAACACTGATTGCAAGTTCTCAACATGGATTTTGTAAAGGCAAATCAACCATAACTAATTTACTTGAATTCACTACCTACGTCTCGAATGGGTTTAGAAATAATTTAAGCACTGACGTTATATACACCGACTTTAGTAAAGCATTTGACAAAGTTTGCCACGCTTTACTCATACATAAACTTGATCTCATAGGCTTTCAACCTGGTTTTACTCGTTGGATCTCCTCCTATCTTTGTGGTAGAACACAACGTGTAATTTTAAAAAATACGTATTCAAATGCCATTGATGTCTCTTCTGGTGTCCCTCAGGGCAGTCACCTTGGCCCGGTTCTGTTTTTGCTATTCATAAACGACATGTGTACAACAATTAAGTACTCTAAAATCTTGTTATATGCTGACGATGTGAAACTATTTAAGTCATATGCGTTGACGGAGGAACGTTCTTTGCTTCAAACGGACTTAGACCACTTAGTTACTTGGTGCAACGTAAACTATATGCCGCTTAATCTGGCAAAATGTAAATTCATGTGTTTCTCTCGTGGAACTCTTCAACCAGCTTCTTATTCGATAAACAATTATACTCTTGAACACGTTAATGTTTTTGTTGACTTGGGTGTGATGATGAACTGTAAACTTAGTTTCAATCCTCATATCGAGGCTACTGCCAATAAGGCCAAAGGTGTTTTAGCCTTCGTGAAAAGGTGGTCAAAAGAATTTAGCGACCCTTATATTACTAAGACCCTTTTTACTACATTAGTTAGACCAATATTAGAATACGGCTCGATTATATGGAATCCGCGTTATCAAATTCATATAGATAAGCTAGAATCTATTCAAAAACAATTCTTACTTTTTGCATTGAGAGATCTACGATGGGATCCTTCGTGTAACCTTCCTCCTTATACTAATCGCTTGAAACTTATCAATCTCCCTACCCTTGCTAGCCGTAGAGAAATGCTAGGTGTAATATTCATGTGTAAACTCCTAAACGGGTGGATTTCAAGCCCTCCTCTTTTGAACGAAGTTAACTTTAATGTTCCCTCACGAGCCTTAAGACATTTTAAACCTATTCTTCTGAAGCAATGTAGAACCAACTATCAATTACACGAGCCGTTCCGGTGTTTGTGCGAAAATTATAACTCTCATTCAGACACTTTTGATATTTCGGACTCGCTTTTCATTATTAAAAAAACTATCCTATTCTCTCTTAACAATTGATTTCTACGTAGTATCAATTTATGTATTTTTATTATCTATTTATTTTCGTATTACACTCAGCTGATGAATTTTTCTCTGTAGCTGAGCAGTTTGAGATCTCGACGCTTAACAAACCTCCGCCTTTCAAACACTCGGCAAATTTAATCCGCGCGTTATGCGGATGCGCCCCTCGTGTCGGTCGGGCGGGATGGTGGGTAAAATCCGTTGGGCATAATAATAATAATAATAATAATAATAACTACATTGTTTGCTGAGTAGTTGGACATTGACTGGTTTAAAGGTGATCAGAAATGAACTAGTATGAATACACCACAAAATGTATAGTCAGTGAACTATATTGTTTGCTGAGTAGATCGACATTGACTGGTTTAAAGGTGATCAGAAGTGAACTAGTATGAATACACCACAAAATGTTTAGTCATTGAACTATATTGTTTGCTGAGTAGTTTGGCCTTGACTGGGTTAAAGGTGATCAGAAGTGAACTAGTATGAATACACCACAAAATGTATAGTCATTGAACTATATTGTTTGCTCAGTAGTTTGGCCTTGACTGGTTTGAGGCTAATCAGCAATGAACTAGTATAAATACACCACAAAATGTATAGTCAATGAACTAGAATTTTCGCTGAGTAGTTTGGCATTGACTGGTTTTAAAACTAATCAACAATGAACTGGTATGCATATGCCACAAAATGGTTAGTCAATGAACTAGTATGTTTGCTGAGTAGTTCAGAATTTGACTGCAGGGATAGTTATTGATACCACATTAAATAAAAATTGAAAATCCTGTCCCATAAATGAATATGGATGTTCCATCAATGCATTTTTGATAAATCACTATTGAAGTGGTATCCATATAAACTATTGATAAATTCCAAATAGTTTAAAAAAACAAAATTTCATACAATTTGACATCTGGTTTTAGTAAGAATCGAACCCTGCTCTTCTGGCACCTTAGCCCAGTGTTCTACCATTCGGCTTCGGCATATTAAAAATTTAAAAAAAAAATGTTCAATCATAAGAAATTAAAAAAATTTTGAATCCAAAAAAAAAACGCTCCAACAAGTTTTAATATTGTTTGATAATCCATAGTAAAAATTGTTGAACTATTATGATTGTGCGTCCCAGAAAAATTTACATTTCGCCCATATATATTAATGCGCCGTTTTTTAAATTATTACTGTGCAGTAAATATAGATATGGATATAGCGACAGTAGAAATTCATATTACGACCATAGATATTGACATGCCGTTCAAATATATTAGTATTATATCCATAAATATAAAAAATAGTACATCATATCAAAATAGTTGACATGTCATTTTACTTTTTTGTTACACAGAAGAGGAAAGCTCAGCAAAATACAAAACATAAGGAAACCCTGAGATGCATTTTTGTGACTAAGCATATTTTCGGCAGCTACTTTTTATTTTTTTCACTGAACTTAGCACCTTTTCCAAAATAAAAAAACCTGTTAGTGAACCAACGCAATTTTCTGAGTATACCTTACCTAGTCTTAGAATTTTTATATTAACCTTAGTTCCCCTACAATCCGCGCTTAAAGCTCAAATGACCTATTTTCTGTAGCTCTGTTACTCTGCAATTAGAAGCAATATTTGGATCAAAGTACATTATTATGAAAGCCGTTTCTCTTTATCACACAACAGCATTTTACTATCGCGGAATCATAGCAGACAAGCACGAGCAGATTTTATTGCACAACTTATGACGAAAATCGACTTTTTGCTAATTTTTCGAAGTCCATAAGTCGACAAGTAAATGTGATTTAGGTCATTGGAAGGCTGAATATGATAGCCCAAAATTAGGATAAAGGTGTCAATGAATCTTCCAAACCTTCTCCATTTCCCTCTCATATTTTGAGATATCTATGAGATATCTCCGAAACCATTTCAGATATTGAATTTAATATAATGACTTATTGCTGCACTCATCAGCACCTTTCATTTAATACCCATATTGACCAACACATTTTGAATCACCCTTGGCCCCCATATTGGTCGATAACTCCAAAACTGGTTGAGCTATCGAAATAAGGGATATCCTAAAACGTAAAGCAGACATCTAGTAATGCAACGGTGAAAGTTTTATCCAATTCCATCATTCCACTTTTGAGTGATCCGCGCACAAACATAACAGTCAGATCGACAGAAATTAAAAAAAAACTGTTCATTTGGATACCACTGGCTCCTTTTTTTCATTTTTCTGTATATCTGCAATGTACACTTTTATTATATGTAGAGATACTCAGTTTTCGGACGTGTAACGTTAGCAGTGCTTTGAGTAATGTAGGCAGTGCCTTTCTTTTTGTTAAAATACGTTGAAAATCCTAAAGATTTTGATAAAACTGTATGCCATTACCTTGTGGCATCCTGGCTATATAATATGAAGTAAAATTGGGATGATTGTCTCATCAAGTTCGCAGAAATTAAACCAAACATGATCTGTATCTTGATTGCACTTCCAAATGATGTGACGTTAGCAGTGCGTTCCACGCGCTTATAATTTTTACGGTATGGTATCCATCAAACTAATTTTACTTTTGAAATGAAGGTATAGGTCTACCTGATAACATAAGTAGCAGAACCTATGACTTTTCTAACATTTTTGTTATTATTTCATATAAACTAAATAAAAACTCCATGCGAATGTAACGTTAGCAGCTGCAGAATTGGCCATATGCTGCCGTGATTTATATCAAAGTTGGCAATTCAGTCAAACTTTTGACTGCCAAAGGAAAGTTGAATCCCCTAAAAAATCAAAAAACTTTACCCAAGCTTTGCTCTGCGCATTATTGGCAAAATTAATAAGTAAAGTTTGTATAGTCATCACAAATAACCATAAAATATTTGCATAGAGCGATTCCACAGTGACATTAAGCTGGATTGCTACAGAAAAAATAAAGACAAATTTATCAGGAACCGAGTGGAAGACAAAAAATATGTTCCACAAGTATCCTGGAGACACGTAAACACGAAAGACAATCCAGCAGATATAGCATCAAGAGGGATTATTCCAACAAAATTACAATCACATAATTTATGGTGGAATGGTCCAGAATGGCTAAAAGAGGGTGCATTCGAGTTACGTAATAACTGCTGTAGTATTGCAATCCTGTTGCACGTTTGCTACTGCTTTGCTGATGCTCAGCTATTGTGTTGCTTGTTTTGCCAAAACAAAATATGATTATTTGAAGAAAAATGGAAATTAATTTAATTCTCGATGAAATCGAGGCAAGCCAAGAAAACTTGTTATTAAATATTGGAAAAAAGCGAAGAATTGCCAAAATTAGTCAAAGTACTCCCAGTTTGTGGCGTCTCTTCCCGTTGCTTTATTTCGCTTTTTTATGGGTTTATACGAGGCAAGCAAGTTCAAACACTTTTTTTGGATTATATCTAGGGTTGCCAGACGTCCTTCTTTCGGAAGGACATGTCCTTCATTTTATTGCAACGTCCTTCCCTGTCCTTCCAAAAGAAAAAGTGTAAAAATGTCCTTCTTTTTAAGTTTGGTCCTTCTTATGTCCTTCTTTTTCCGTTTTTTTTTTTTGCTGGGGGCTTGATCTAGTTATACTAAAATTAAGTGGGCTACAAAACTGCATACTCGAAAAAAATCGTCGAGTTTCGCGAATTTTTTTTTGGGATTTTGGATAAAGCTTTAAGTGCAAAATTTTAATAAATGCAAAATTTAAACGCACATTTATTTCGGTTACAAGAAAAAAGTCATGCATGTACGTGCGGTAAAAGCACTGAGTGCGTTTATATTAGGTTAGGCTGTAAGAAAGGTGGAAAAAAATTACTGTAATTTTTTCAGATTTTTAAATCAAATTGTAGAGGTTTATCATTAAAAAAAAAAAAAAGTAATGGCGGTGATATACCAACAGGTTATCATAACCTCTAACGAGATTTTTAGCCGAGCTTCTCTTTCCAACTTGTGGTGTGTTGCTTTTTGAGTTTTCCTACAAGTTGGCGGGACCTACAGTTTTTTGCCGACTCCGAACGGCAGTTGCAAAGCAAATGAATTTTTTGCTGAGAAGCTTCTCATGGCAGAAATACACCCGGAGAGTTTGCCAAACTACTGCCGAGGGGCGACCCCGTTTAGAAAAATTGTTTTTCTAAATAATTTTTTATGTTACTTTTGCCGGGCATCGAACCGCCACGACTTGGTGTACAAGGCCGAACACTTAACCGCTACACCACGGCGGCCGCCTAACATCTATCATCATTGCTGGTGTATATTTTACAGACTTAACCTCAAATTTTGTATAAAAACGACAAACCACTGTTATAAAACACCATTAACCTGAACATATTTTTGAAGGAAATCGAGTTCCCTATAAAACTGCCAACACTGAAATTTTCTCAGATTAGCCGTTCTCTAGTATTCTAGAGACAAGGTTAGGTTAGGTTCAAGTGGCTGCCGCAGAGGAATACTGGAGTGTCCAATGGTACCCGCACCCCAACTGGAGGTTTCTCTTAGGCGCAGAGCTGATGCCGCCGCTGACCGAAACCCTTCCAGATCAAGTGGCAAAATGCCCAGAATGGCCTGGAGGGCTTCGTTGGGCGTTGTCCTTAGCGCACCCCTTATACAGATCATATTGGATCTATGGACTTTCCGCAACAGATTCAGGTATGTTGCCTTGCTCAGCGCCGGCCACCATACGACGACTCCATACAGCATGATTGGGCGAATGATGGCCGTGTAGATCCAACTGCATACTCTAGGGCTGAGCCCCCATTTTTTGCCAATGGCTCTTTTGCATGTGTAAAGAGCGATGCAAGCTTTCTTCTGGCGCTGAAGAACATTCTCCTTCCAATTCAATTTCCTGTCCAGAACTATGCCTAGAAACTTGGCCTTATCCGACAAGCCCAGGCGCGTGCCATCTAGTTCTGGTAGGCTTAGTGGCGGTATTTTGTACCGGTTGGTGAAGAGGACAAGTTCCACCTTCCCTGGGTTGATACTAAGTCCGCAGCGAGAGGACCACGTCGAAACTTCTCGCAGTGCTACTTGCATCAGGTCACACAGAGTTTGTGGGAACTTGCCTCTGAATGCAATAGCTAAATCGTCTGCGTATGCCACTATCTTCCCGCCCCCCCAGCTTGTGTCACGTAGCAACGAGTTGACTGTGAGGTTCCATAAAAGCGGGGAAAGAACACCACCCTGGGGTGTTCCCCTTGTGACATAGCGTGATAACTCAACCGTACCAAGTGAAGAAGCTATTTTCCTTCCCATTAAAAGTTGGTCAATTAAATCAGTTAGAGGTCTATCTACGCCCAGATTAGTTAGAGCGGAGTTGATAGCCTCCGGGCTTATATTGTTGAAAGCCCCCTCAATGTCTAGGAGGGCCACGAGACAGTAGTCCTTTTCACACAGCGATTTCTCAATGACAGACACTAGGCTGTGCAGAGCGGTTTCTGTGGATTTACCCTTGGTGTATGCATGCTGATAGCTAGAGATAAGGTTGCTATCAATAGTCGTTAAGAGGTAGTCGCTTAGTATCCTCTCAAAGGTTTTTAGTACAAAGGACGAGAGACTGATCGGTCTGTAGTCTTTTGGCTCGTAGTGGGATGCCTTCCCAGCCTTAGGGATAAACACTACCGTGGCGCTTCTCCAGGAGCCCGGAATGTGGTTGAGAGCCAGGCAGGCTGTGAAGAGAAATACCAGCCATTTAGCTGATGTCTCCAACGTGTTTATAAGCTGCGCGGGGATAATCCCGTCCGGCCCGGCAGCCTTATACGGTTCAAAGCTCTTAACTGCCCACCTTACTCTTTCCTCAGTGATGGGTATATTTACTGCCAGGTTTGTTGCAGGTGCTAGTGGTGCATCATGCAGATTCCCCGGAAAATGTGTATTCAAGAGCAGCTCAAGGGTTTCCTCTTCCGTGCTGGTCCAGGATCCGTCAGGCTTTCGCAAATAGCTGATGGTTGTTTGACTTTTCGAGAGGACTCGTCTAAGTCTCGCTGTGTCGTCGACCTTTTCGACGCCAGTGCAGAAATTTCTCCACGAGGTTCTCTTCGCCTGTCTCAGAGCTTTTTTGTAGGCCCTTAGTTTAGCTTTATATTCATGCCAATGAGGCTCAGAGCCGAAGCTCTTGGCCTTGTTAAATTGTTTCCGGCATGATATTCGGAGCGAGTCCAAATCGTAGGACCACCAATGTGGCCTGTGTTTACCGCGTGGTTTTGGCACTGGACAAGCCTGTCCTAGAGCATTTGAGAGCGCCGATGTAAATGTAGTAACAAGATCCTCCAGCTCCTCTACTGATGAGGGGGCTTGTGAGGGCAGTACTGGTAGGTCTCTGTCTAATATTTCATTGTGTAACTGCCAATCAGTGTTACGTGGATTGCGCTTCATGATTGGTTGTTCTACAATAAAGTCTAAAACCATTTCTATGTAACGGTGGTCGGAGAAAGAATGTTCTTCCAGAACCCGCCATTTTCTGACCCACTCATAAGCGCCTTCACTACAGATAGTGAGGTCTATGACCTTCCTGCGGGTCTTACTGATAAAAGTAGGCTCATTACCCACGTTGCAAATCACCAGGTTGGTTGTTAAGAGGTAATCAAACAGAGACTCGCCCCTGGCATTGATGTCGGAGCTCCCCCATTGGACATGGTGAGCATTAGCGTCCGCTCCAATAATAAGATTACCCGTGCAGAAATTTGACACCAGGTCTTTCACCTCCGTTTGTGGTGGGGGTTCTTCGGCGTCGTAGGGCATATAGACCGACGCCACCGTCAGGCGGGTGCTGTCGACCGTTAGACTGATAGCGGTAATATCACCATTGGTGTAGTTAGGTAGGAGAAAGGAGTTCAACTCAGACTTGACCAAAATACACGTTCTGATTAATCTGAAGCACCACCAACATGAGAGCGCACAGACTTCCCTGCCGTCCCCATATCGTCGAGGTTTGCCACATCCCGGAGGTTGCCTATCAACGACGAGTTGTTCCGATTAACTGCCCGATATGGCGTTGCAGGAGTCTTGCTGTCTGTAGCGTTAGATGTTAATCGCTCAGCGTTGGCTGCTACCACCGTGACGTCGAGGGCTTCCTCGTCCTGTAGGCTGTCCTCCATCTCCGAGTTCTTCACAGCACTATCGCCAAGGGACGTGGCGGATAACATGCTTTCCGCATCGGAATCCTCCGCTTCCTCTTCTGGTAATTCGTTTTCCGGTTCCCCCGGAGCAGCCGAGAAGGCAGCGCGCTGAGCATCACCACGATATACGTGGATAACGATCTGGCCTACGCTGTAGTGTACTAGGCCATTGCACCTTTTGAGGGGCTCGATTGACTCTTTATTCATGGTGAACACCACCTGTCTGTCGGGCCCTACCGCATCCCCGACCAGATTGACACTCCAGTCATGCGTTGGCAGGGACGGATTCATTAGCCGTAGCATCCCGAGAATTCTCTCGGGTTCGTCAGGGATGGCCGGAATCCACGCCCTTGCCCTTGGACGAGCTGGAATGTCCTTCCAGTCGACGACCTCTATCTTTGCGCCCTTGTAGACTTCACCCAGCTTAGCAGCTGCTGCCTTGTACAGTGCTACGGTTTTTGCATCCTCGCATGCGAGTAATTTAATCTGACCCTGGTGCCAACCCGCATCCGTTACTCGCGCCGAACTACCCGGAAACTCTGGAGCAACATTGAGAAGAATGTTGCCGAGTTCATTTCGCACGTAACGCCACCGGTCCTTAGGGATGGCCAGACGGTCATTGCCTCGGTCAAGGACGCCTATAAGGATCCTGTCCTTGGTTACCTCAGCAAAGCTTAGTTTGCCCGCTCCAGGGGTATTCTGATGCCGCTTGGGAGGGGGATTTAACTCCAGGTCCGATCTCTGGCGCTTGAAAGGGTAAACTTTTAACCTCTTTGGCATGTAAGAATTTTGGAAATCCGGTATCACAGCTTTCGCTAGCTCTACCGATTTACTGGAATTCGGCGACAGCGATTCCTGCGGTACCCCTTCATACCTCTTCAGGATCTTTGCAGCCAATCTTTTCTCGTGGTATGTGAAGAGGCGGGGAGATGTCTACTGGGAGTGCGGACCCGTAGTTGCCATCGCGGTCGCTCTCCTTGCCGAAATCTCAGTTGCAGCTTCCTTCTCCTTCGAAACTCCGAGGCCAGGTCGTGAGACCGCTGCCACAGACGTAAAGATACTGGTTTTCATATCAGCGGTTGATGGGAGTTTAGCATCTGCTGTTGTCCGCTTAGTTGCGTTGGCAACCGCACTGGTGCTAGCTCCCATCAAGTCAATCTTAGTCGATAGAGGGTTGGTTGACCGACTCGTAGTTGCCATCGCTGTCGATCCCCCCCTTGATTGTGGAACGGAGGTTGTCCTCCGGCGTTGTTGTTGCTTTCTTGCCTGTTCCTCCATAGCTCTCCTTTGCTGAGGAGTGAAATTTGGCGTTGTTTGTTTTTTAGGTTTATCGATTTTATTTGGGTTATTTGAGTTCATCTTGTTCGTACGACCCATCGCCGGACACGGCCAGCTTAGGGTCAAGGGAAGAGTAGGGGAAAATGTGTCGTCCGCCGCGGCAGAGCCCCGTACCGCGGTAAGGCCATGCTTACTCTATGAGGCGACCCGGTATCAGAGAGGCTCCGTTCAAATACAGCCACGATTTGCCTCCCGGATGCAAACGTCCAATGGGCACGGTTTCGCATAACACCCTGGATTGGGAGGGGGAAGATCTTTGTCGTCGCGCCAGAGAGGCTAGGCTGCTCTCGTGATGAAGTGCCGTACGGAGCTATGATCACAAGGGCAGCGTAGCCCTGTGGCTATCGACTTAAGCCCTCGTACCGCGGCAAGGTATCCACCCTTCACGAGGGTTCTAGAGACAAACATTGCCATGTTCTTTGGATTCCCCGATTTTGGTTTGAAAATTTGCGAAACATGAAAAATAAACATCGAATAAAGCTAAATATATATTCTTAAGGGAAATTGGCTGCTGAATCCGAATTCGATATCAGAATTTAACAACGGGCCCGGAGTTAGGCCCTAACCTTGCAAAAAAGCCCAATATTATTTTTTTCATGGTTTTGTTAGGTTAGAGAAGAACTGCGACCTGTAAGGCTGATTCTGAGCACGGATTTGGATTGAGCTTGCCAAAATACATGAAAATTAATGTACTGAGTCCACGGTCGAGGCTCCCACAAAAATGCTTAAGTTTTCGAAGCTTTAGCAATCATTTTCCTGACAAATGTATCGAGAATGGGTTCCGCAAAACTATCGTAAAAGTATTACATGTCGCCCAGTTTGTTGCAGCAGACATCACTCGATAGCCGTTTGCGATCAGATTACGACACTCGTGCTCCTGGAAAAGTGCCAAGGTAGTGTTTCTAAAGCTTGGAACAAAAAGTAGTTTTCTGAAGAGACAACATTGCAAACGCTAATGGCGTTCAAGATGGCGGTGTAAGAGCGAGAGAGTGTATTTAAAAATCACCTTATATTATTACATCATGCCTGCCATTAAGGTATTTGTATGTTGACTGTTAGCAATGTTTTGGGATTAGTCCAAACGCAAAACCTTCAATGACCCATTACTCCAAACAGTTGACTTGTGCCACTTTCGAAAGTAACGGATCAGTGTATGTAATTAAATAAAAATTGATCAAGCAAAAGACTCCTTAAACATTTTGTTGAATAAATTCCCGTTTTTGGGACCAAAAGGACTTAAACCACTTTCAAATATAATGGCTCATATACTTACTTATTTATGTGACACGTATGTATTTATATTTAATTTCAATTAGTACTAATACTTTATTCGTCTTTTGGTATCCTTGGCCACAAAAAAAAACGTCCTTCTTTTTTTAAGTTTGTCCTTCTTTTTTTTCTATCGAAATAGAAATGTCCTTCTTTTTCCACTTCAGAATCTGGTAACCCTAATTGTATCCCTAGTGTCTGTGACCTCGGGACTCACGGCTTTCATGTCATCCAGCACTCTACCCCAAAGAAACGTTTTTTTCTTTTTGCCGGCAGCAAATTCAGCCTCCATATCAAGCCGACATCTCACAAGGAGCTTGGTAGCTGCGTTACCCGATCTTTCACTAAAAAAGAAAAAAATGTTAAGTATAAACTGAAAGAATGTTTAAGAAAGCACAATTATACAAACCTTTCTTCGTCCCATTACTTGTTGCCGGTTTGCATAAATTTCGCGCAAAAACTGACAAACGAACATCATGCTGTTGCCAGTGTTGCCAGAAATGTGCGCAGAACGTGATACTTTGCCAAATTTGCAACACTGCGGTTGTGATTACCATCTCGAATGCACCCAGAGGTAGAAAACAAGTGTCCACGTCAAATAAATGAAATAGTAACATGTACTCTAACAGCAGTTACTCAAACAAATGAACATTGTTTGGACTCACTTGCAGAAAAATGTTTTAGGTTTTCTAAAATTATTAGAATTGTTGCCTTCGTATTAAGATTCATAAATAATTCAAGAAAAAATGGTTCAAATACTCGATATTCCACGCCACTGGAACTAAAAACAGCGGAAATCGAAGTCCTAAACCATCATCAACATAAAGAATTTGAATGTGAAGGAAAAACACTACTTAAAAAAGAAAGCTTAGGAACGGGAAGTAAATTATCGAACCTATTTCCTTTCGTGGATGGCCAGGGAGTGTTAAGAGTTGGCGGTCGATTAAATCACTAAAATATTCCATAGGAACAAAAATATCCAGCAATCATTAACAAGACTATCATCGTTAATTATTAAAGATGTACATCAAAATACCTTACATGGTAATAATCGACTGATGGAGGCAAGAATAAGAAGTAAATATTAGATAATAAACCTAAAAAGGTATTAAAAAACATGTTCGACATTGTGTGAAATGTATTAAATTCCGTAAGGAATCCTCTCAACAAATAATGTGAAATATGCCTGAAATAAGAGTTATACCATCTCCACCATTTACACATACTGGGGTGGATTATGCAGGACCAATATTCCTAAAATGTTCGAAATATCGGGGTATTAAAGCATATAAAGGATATATAACAGTGTTCGTATGTTTGGCGACAAAAGCTTTACATTTAGAAGCAGTATCGGATTTAACTACAGATGCGATTTTAGCATCATTACGAAAGTTCTTTGCCAGAAAAGGAAAAAGCGCGCATATTTACTCAGACAATGCATAGTGATTCGACTAGTACAAGCTAGCGGGACATAAACGACTTTTTGATTTCACGATTTTTTTTGATGCTACATTAAAGAGGATACCTTAATTAAGAGATATTGCAACATTTTTACTGTTTCTTATCTCTGGAGTAATTGAACTAAGAACACAGGAAACCCTGCTATTAGCACTGTTTTTTTTTCTTTCGAAAAGTACTGTTTAACATTACGCTTCATAGCTCATTTAAGTAAACATTTTTACAAAATTTGTTTGATGGACTGTAAGCTTGGAGGTATACTGAGTTTTTTTTAGTAATAAGGTTTTAGTGGCTATACTATTTTTAGTATATTTAAAATGCTGGTACTAAGAAAAAATTAAAATTTTTTACATTTTTTTAACTTCAGTAGGGAACGATTCTTTCCTCGTGTGCCTCGGGCCAAATCTTATAAATGTTTCCCGAGTAGAGTCCCCTTAAACCTGACTAATGTCCGTCTATGTGTACTTACGTTACTCCATTATTTTCTCAACTACCCCAACTACAACCAACAAATATATGTCTTTAGTCAGACATGTTATGGACTCAAGTAACTATACAAAGGAAAATCTTCAACCCATAAACTTCAAAGACAATTTTCTTTGGAATTTACAATTTCAATAATTAACAACTTTTATTAAAAATTATTCAAAGATAGAAATAAACCCTTACGCTAATTGAAAATTTATTCTTATTACAAAAATTACTATTAATTATTTTCTAATCCTAACACTTAAAAGATATTCAAAATTTTAATGGCGACTGGCAACTTCAAAAAAAAATTTTAGAATTCAACCAGCCTAATGTGTATCTAGTTATTTGTGCACGGGCACACATTTAAATATAATTAACTATGCATGGGAGTATGTGCGCTCCCTCTCTCTAAAATTTGTAAACAAACTATGTATATATATGTGTATGAGGTCTCACTCAGATAAATTGGTAACTACATTTATGTGTGTATGAGCATTCTCGCTCTGAGTAAAAAAGATCTAACAATATATATATGAGGGTATGTGTATGTGTGTGTGTGTGTATATTATTTTTCCTCTGCAAAACACTCACCTCGCTTTACAGTCCACGTTGGTACCAAAGTGACGTTGGCGAGCTGAAAAGAAATGAGAAAAAAAACAAACAACATACACTGGTCTATATTAAAGACAGTGGTTCAGTTATAGGTCTTTGACCGCTTGACCGTGGTCAAGGCTAATTTTTAAGAACAATTGTCTTTTGGGTTTTAGTTTAACAACGCGGTTCGGTGCATATGCATTATTTTGTGCATATGCTAAAAAAATTTACGTATACGAAAAAAATCTCGCGTCGAATAAATTTAAAGTAATTTGTCAAAAGGACAAAATAAAAAAATTTTAAATCGCGGAACCGAGTGAAGAAAAATGTTTGAAATCTACAGTGTGATTACAGTGACAAGTGAAAATAAAATCTGATAAAAACAACAAAAAAAATTTTTTTCAATAATATAAATTGAACTGAAAATTGAAAAAAGGAAAAAAAATGATCAAAGGGATCAAAAGTAGAAAAATGGGAAAGTGTAAGTGAAATACAAAGAAATTTTTTTTTTTTTTGTTATTTAACAACCATATGTCTCGAGAACAAAAAAATGGAGTTTAGTTGCGAGGTATGGCGAGACAACAAAAAGAATAAAAATTATTAAAAACAAAGGTTTAAAAAAAATAAAACAAATATCCAAAATCAATCCCTCTTTTTTTTCAAATGGATTAAAATTTAAATTTTTAGCAGTGGCAGCGTGCACTTCTGTGCACAATAAAAAAAAATCGTATAAAAAAGAACAAAGAAGCTAAAGGTAAGAAAAATTCAACTAATCCAAACAGATTAAAGTGAAATTATACTCCCTAACTTATAAAACTAATAAATAAATGTAAATGAATTCATAAATGCAAAAATTTAACAAATCAAAAATTCAAAGTTTTAAAGTTTTTCTCAAAATGGTTAGTTGGGTAATGCACCCTTTTAAATGTACAGAAGTGTGTGTGATGGTGGTGGTAGTAAAAATTAAAAGTTGAAGTTGGTGAGCACGCTGTCGCTGAACCGAGCTTAGCTACTCTCTCTCTCTCCTCTCTGCTGTGAATCCGTGTTAGTGCTATGTTTTGTGTCGCCGTGTATTTGTGTGGTGAGTGAATGTTTCAAAGTAGATGTTGCCGAGTAGATATTTATGTTGCTGAACCGTGGTTGATTGCGCCACCTAATGATTTCCAACACTTTGAGTGCTGCTGTGGCAATTAGTAATGTTGCTTAGGTTGATGCTGTGTTGAAATGTAAAAAAATGTTGTGTTCTATCCTCTTGTGTAGTGTTTGACGTGCCGGTATGATGTTAAATGTTGGTCTGATGTCGATTCCCTGTATTTTTGTGAGTGAGTGTGTGTGCGTGTGAATATAATTTTTTTTTTGCCTGGTTTCCAAACTTGGTTTTTGGCCCAAAGGTTGCCTTTTGGCCAAGTAAAAAGTCCTCCAAAGATTTTTAGTGCTATATATGTGAACGTGTGATATGATCGTTTGTTGTTGTTTTCCGTGTTTTTCTATGTGTGAATTTGTGTGTGATTTTATGTATTTTGTTGGCGAGCGTTTATATACTTAAATGTCGCGGCCTTCGTTTGGCTTCGTGAGCGGTAACTCTTCAGATTGCTTGAAGGGATTTATCTCGCCCTGGGGTGGCGGCTCTCCTGGCGCTGGCTAGGATCCTCTTGGGGACTCCTAGAGGTAAGGAAATTCACAATTTTGTTTACGCTCGCGTTTACTTCAACGTGAAACCGCACTTAAAATAAGACTTATAATTTGTACACATGCGCACCTACACTTTAAGGTGAAAAACGCACTTTGTAAATAAACTTTGTTTTCAAACACTTTTGGCACTCGATCAAGACCGCGACTTTTTCAAATTTGATCTGTCGATCAGCGGAACCCCTTTTAATACACCATTGTCCTTGCGGCATTTCGGGCACCGTACGGCACGAATTGCCTGCCTGCTTTGGTCGAACCAATCCGGGTTCGACACTTAAGCGGCACGTATATGAGCATATGTACGAGCAACATTTTAACCTACTCACACCATTATCCACCCGCTATACAAATATCGTAAAAACGAATAAGGGAGTTCGGTTAGCGGTTGCCCATACTTCTCCTCATATACCCGCTTGCGCGTAGTCAGAGAAATCTTCAAAGGCTGTCGTTACAGGCTCGCATCCGCCGATGGTGCCTGCATCATGGAGCGTGTGCGTAAAAGAAATTCATAACGCAGCCTTGGGTTGGTTTGTACGTATAGGGCTAACGTGTGGCCTCGACCCACGATCTAATGCTGGGCTTCAAGTTCGCTTCTTACCCACCATCTACTACAACATGTATTACACTAAACATTAATTGTGACACACAAATTAAATAAATTATCAAAAAAAAAAAAATAGATTTTATCACTGGGGTTTTCAAGCAAAAACTAATCTAGGGTATCACAGATGGCCATCTTAATCCTATATCACAGGGTAAACTTAAAACTAGTATCACAGATCGAAAGAAAATTGGTCAAGTTGCAAGTATGTAAATAAAAATATGTGTCAAGTCTGAAATGTATAATCAAAAAAAAAATGGTCAAGTCACAAATTGTATAATTACATTAGTAGGTCAATAAAACCTAAAATAATTACAAAAATAATTACAAAAAAAAATAAAAAAAATTTTAGTCAATTTCCTAAGGTCAAATTTTCAGGTACAAAAGTTATTACAAAACATGCAACATATAACATGCAACATATATCAACATCATGCCACAAATATGTCCTTAGCATGGTATACCCCGATTTTCTTCCCGCTAACATCACCGAGTTCATACATAGAGTTACCAATTGCTTTTAATACCACGCATTTCACTTGCTTCGGGGCAAGTTTGGGATTATAATTATCGATTTGTGAACTCTGCTTGAAATTTCGGCGGTATACCATTTGTCCAATTTTAAACGACACATCCCTACTACTAGTATTATAAACCTTTTTACTGCGTTCGTGGGCCAACCTCAGCTCTTGCATAATCTTATTCCTAATTGCTTGTAGTTTATCTGCAGATGTTTCCACCTCGAAGTCTACATCCTTAACTGTCCCTAATTTTCTGTATAGTTCGTACGATGCACCATTGGCATACCAAACAGAGCGTAGTACGGTGAAGTATTAATGGCGGAATGGGTCACACTTCTTAGGGCAAACGCTGCATCACTTATGTGTTTGTCCCAATTCTTTTGATTCTCTCCTACGTAGGACCTAATTATTTGTAAAATTGAGCGGTTTACTCTTTCTGCCGCATTGCCTTGTGGCGAGTAGAACGCTGTCCTTATGTGTGTTGCACCATACTTTGCTAAAAACGACGCGAACAGTTCTGACACGAACTGTTTGCCATTGTCAGAGTGTACGTACTCTGGGACTCCAAACATATGAAATACATCTCTTTCTAAAAATTTTACCACTTCAGCTGAGGTTGCCTTACGCATCGGTTTCAAAAACACAAATTTCGAAAAATGATCTAAACATACAAACACATAAACATTACCATCACACGTACGTGGGTATGGACCCATAAAATCGATAAATAAACGCTGAAAAGGGCGTTCAGCAATATGTTGTTTTCCCATCAACGGTTTGTGGAAAGCATTTTGTGTTTTATTGCCTTTACAAATATCACAGTTTTTAACATAATTTTGTACATCGGCAACTAGTCCAGGCCAGTAATATCTTTCTCGTATGCGCGCTAGGGTCTTGTGAATACCCCCATGACCTACAGAAGGCGAGCAATGCGACGATTCCACCAACCCTGAACGCAGTTCAGTCGGAACCCAGAGTTTCCAGGTATGGTCTCCTTGAAGCCCTTCCCCCCTGTCGAATTGCGTCCGTCTATAAACATACCCGTCTGATACGCACAGTTCGGGTAGTTTGTCTTTGTTTGATGTCACCGTGTCAATCAGTTCTTGGTACTCAGTCGTTTTGAAGTACGGTGAGGAGACATCTATGTCTAGTACTCTGTTACTTAACAAAATTTCATTCATTTCGGCCCTGGATAAAGCGTCCGGTACTACATTTTGGGTGCCTTTACGGTGTTGGATATCAAAGTTGTATCCTTGTAGCTTCAAACTCCACCTTGCCAGCCGACCTGATAGGTCTTTCTGACCCATCAACCATTTCAAGCTGGCATGGTCAGTTATCACCGTAAAGGGCAATCCCTCGATGTAAGGCCGGAACCTCTTTATGCTCAGGACCGCTGCATAACATTCTAGTTCCGTAATACTGTAGTTGCGTTGTGCCTTGTTCAACTTTGCTGATACGTAGGCAATTGGTCGTTCGTTTCCGTCCTCGTCTAGTTGGAAGAGTACCCCTCCAACTCCGTCCGTTGATGCATCACATTGCACATAAAAGTGTTTATTGAAATCCGGATGGATTAACACCGGTGCCGATATCAGTTTTTGCTTTAAGCAATCGAAAGCTTGCATCGCTTCGTCCGTCATTTTAAAAGATTTTATTTTGTCTTTTGTGAGGCAGTCGTGCAGTGGTGCTGCAATGGTCGCGTAATCCTGTATGAATCTACGGTACCAGCCTGTCATCCCTAGGAACCGCCTGAGTTGCTTCGGTGTTCAGGGTTCAGGGAAGTCTCGCATTGCTGCCACCTTATTCAGATCCGTACGGATACACCCATCGCCTACAACATACCCCAAATACCTAACCTCTTTAAAACAAAATTTGCTCTTTTCAACGTTTATCGTCAATTTTGCATCACGAAGACATTTAGCAACACGGGACAACAAATCTAAATGAGACGAAAAATTCTCAGAACAAACAAGTAAATCATCTAAATAAACAAACATTAAACGACACATACGTTGTGCCGCGTTGCACAGTCCAAATGGCATTACTGTAAAGTGGTACAAAGGTCTATCAGGTACAGTGAAAGCAGTTTTCTCCCTGGACTTTCGCTCTAAAGGTATCTGCCAAAACGCGTCTTTCAAATCAATGGCAGATATGTACCTGGTATTCTGAAGCCGACTTAGAATACCATCGATATGTGGGAGAGGGTAGGCGTCTTTGATTGTGCGATTGTTCAACTTGCGGGCGTCCAAACATAAACGATTTTTGGTTCCTTTAATGACTAGAGATACGGGAGAATTCCAGCAACTGTTGCTCTCTTCTATTACGCCCATTTCCAACATCCGATCCAGCTCTGCGAAGATTAACTTTTGTATTGCCGGAGAAATAGGGTAGTGACGTTGTTTCACTGGGAGGTGTTCGTCTGTTACCTCGATAATATGCTCTTCTACGTCGGTTTTTCCCAACCCAAGTACCGCGAATGAAGGATACTGTGCTTTTACGCGATCCAGAGCTATAGTTTCTTCGGGACTCAGCTCGTGTTGCACGGCGTCAAATGACAAGTCACCCTCGGCAGGCACGAGCTCTGACACGACGTTAACCTTTGATTGGATTTGGGGCCCCCTACTGACTACATTAAGCTGGAAGGCTTTCCAGAAATCGATCCCCAGATAGACCTCCTGCTGCAACCCCGGCCCTATTAGAAATTCCAGCTCTCGAGTGGTATTGTCCCAGAGCACTGGAAGAGTCACTACTCCGCTAACCGCGGTTTCACCCCCATTGGCTGTCTTTACGTTTTGGCCCTGAATCGGCAGAATCAGATTCTCTTTTCCTTCGAGCAATTTATGGGCATTTTTCCCTAAGCAGCTGGCTCCGGCCCCAGAATCTAAGAGCGCGAGCACCTCGCGTCCACCGATTTCCGTTTTAGCGAACAACCTGTTGTCGCCCTGTACCGTAACTATCGTCGAAATTATCTTCTTCTTAATTCTTTTAAATAACTTTTGTTTTTCCCTAATTTTCCTTATCTTTTAAAAATTTCTCTTCTTTTTCTTGGCGTTCAACTCCTCACAAAATATTCTCCTTCTGGCTTCTTCATACTTTAATTTCCTAACGTGTAAACTATCTCTAATTTGTTCGATTTTCTTTTCTACCACTTTCTCTTTCTTCTCTATTTCCTTATCCCTCTTAAAGATCTCTATCTTCCTATTTTCTACGAAATCTCCGGGCGATCCTGGTTTGAGGCAGAGCTCCCGGACATCTCTGCCAACGCCCGGTTTCCCGCCTCTGGCTTGAACACACAAAAAGACGAATCACCACCACACGCAAAACATCTCATAAAATGAAAATTGGATTTACACTTTGTGTCTTTTGCTGCTTCTGCCGGGTTCTTTGTGTAAAAATCCACCGGCATGCCACAAGCATAACACAACATAAGGTGAAACGGGGATGGACAAAACATTTGGTTTTGGACAGGACTAACACTTTGACAATGGACATTTGATGACGAACTAGCCACAAGACTAGGAAAGTTAGTTGGTATAGTGGGTTTAGGAGGGTTTTGGGTGACAGGGGCACGAGACACATTTCTATTAACATTAAGATTCTTATTGTCCCTACTGAACGCCTCAACGCTTAACTCGCTCTCCTGCTTTTCTGCCCAGACCTCACTACGCAATCCTATCTCACTTACTGGCTTTCCCCTTGACCTATTTTCCTTCATTAATTTTTCCGCCCTCTTACACTCTAGCTTTAATTCCGCCAAAGTTTCTGTTTTTGTGGCAAAAGTTAAGTTGGCCAGGTACAGCTTTAGGTTGCCCTTTATAATTTTGACCAGCTCTTTCTCCGGGATTCTTTGCCTCAGTCGGAACGTGAGATCGTGGACGTCGGCGTAGAACTCGTCGAAACTCTCTTGGGGCTGCTGCTTCCGCTCCATAATCTCTCGGATTACCTCGTAATCTGATTCTGCCGACTTGAACTGCGACAGAATATCTCTTTTCAAGCCGAAGTAGTCAAAGGACTCATCGGATCAAAGGATCCGCATTCGTTCTAAGCGAAAAACAAAGCTTTCCACCGTCATACCTTTTGTTGACCCGTCGAATTTCAGGTGCCACTTATCTAGATCCACCTTCTTCCGCCCCGAGTAGTTGGAATGGCTGTGGCCTGCATCTGTGTGGTTCCCAGTGCTGTGGTGGTTCGCTGTAACATCCCTATTTTGTCCTGGCGTGGATATGTTTGGTGGAGGAGCTGATGCAACAGGAGCGCGCATAGACGTCTCCACATGAGCGACACGATTGCTAAGGGTGGATATATCCGCCCTCACCTTTCGCACTTCGCCCATGTGATGATTCATCTCAGCGTTCTGCTGCATCATCACCTCCATCATACGTGCCAGATGGTCGATTCGCTCGTCCACAGTTGCCTGCGTGCGCTGGTTGCAACCATTGTTTCCGCCGTTCGTAGCCTCTCTTCCTTCACCTCCAACAGCTCCTTCCCCGCAGTCAGACATCTCCATCAGCTGGTCTAATTTCTTCGAGAAACTAAGGGACTGGTTTGCCACGTTCAAAGTGACCCTATCGGTAACCGTCAATTCCTGTCGGTTACTCGGAATATCCACCTGCCCAAAAACCCTAGATGCACAACGGTTCAAGAGGTATATCGGAACGAAATCGACCGGGAATTCGATGCCTGTATCGATTTGGGTGAACAAGGACCCTGCCACCTGATTTTGTAATTCCAAGTCCCGTGCTAATCTGCGTGTTACCCTCCTGTCGCTTGCTAAAATACCTAAGCCACTATTTGGAATCGCCCCCTGGTCCTTGGACTTCTCCATAAACTAATAGGACAGGTATAAAAGGGAAACCCGCGACCAGAAACCCAACCTTAACGAATCACAGTAGATAGAAGAAAACCAAGAACTGATTACTTTTCCCCAAATACCGACAAAAAAATACAAAAGGTAATTTGTGACTTGGCACCTATAAGTTTATTTCTCAGCTCGAGAAAATTGGCGATATAAAAAGGTATAAAAATATTTCATATATATAAAACGATATATGCGTATATGTATAACTTCAAAACTAAGTGATATATAGGTGTGTAAAACTATGTGTAGTTGTTTATATGTGTAAAAGTTGGTCTCAACCTTAGTAAAACGCTTTCTTAATGCAAATAAGTATTGAGTGTGACAGCAGAAACACTTCAACTTTAGACAAAAAAAGGTTAAAATGTAGAAAAAGAATTATAATAAAAAAAATAAAAAAATTTTCTTCAACAAATTCTAAATAGTTATAAAAATATAAAAACTATAAAAATATATTAACAGTAACAAAATATAAGAAAATATCCTAGATTTGGACTAGAAATTTGGAGTTAAATTAAGAAACAAAAATCCGAGTTCTTTTAAGATTTAAAAACAATTTCAAAAAAAAACTTTGAATGGTTAAACAAAAATTAAAAAGGCCTGATATGATCAAAACTTTCAAACCTATACAATATTAAATTTTCAAACGAGGTTGTAGTACTGTTGATGCATTTGGTGTTGTCCTCGCCCGATGGACACCGTGGGTAGTTGAGTATGATAATGAAAAGTTCTGTCCAAGGTCAAAGTCAGCTAATCCCCTCTTAACTATGGAATGTGGCACGACAGCGTCTTAAGGCTGGCTCACGACGTGGTTGCCACAATTCCCCCTTTACCCTATTAATTTACTCTACCCCTTGCAGACATACAAAAACCTCACATACGTACAGTGCTGGACCATACCTATGGCAGCTAATGTTGCATGCAACAAAAACAAAAACAAAGGATGTCGTCTTAAAGTACTGCCGATGACTTCTGATACCACTTTTATCAAACGTTGGAGTTCTTAAAAGGAACTCAGAAATCACCGCCAGGACTCCCCCCACTGTCTTGTCACTTAGGCACATATCGCTCGTTGCTTGCAACAAGCGATGTTGCCCTCGCGACCCTAACTCTGTCCGTGAGAAGGAAAAATTACGAGAGTGAAAGAGATAGGAAAACTGAAAATAGTATAAAGGAAAGTAAAAGAAAGTACGAGAAAATGAAAATTAGAAAGAAAAAGAATTGAAATTAGGAAAATATGTGAAAATTGAAACTTTAAACTAGTGGGCTATATCGTTGACGTTGGGCGCCATTGTTACGTAACTGCCTGGTGCGGGAGAGGAGGAGTGGCGGGTCGGCATGGTTGTAGCCCGGCTGAGGCTCGTCGGCATTGGGGCGCATTTTTTTTTTTGTGTATATATATATGTATATCAAATAAAAGTAAATATATATGTTATATAATAAGTGGAAAAAATGCAATAGGTATTTCACATAAAAAATGAGAAAAAAAAAAGTTATTTCTATAATAAAGATGCTCTAAAGGTATATGTATGTACTAAAAAAATTTTAAGATTAAGAAGAAAAGTAGAAGTGTAAAAAACTATAGTAAAAAATAAAGAATTCTTAAATTCAAAAAAAAATTATTAGTTTCTAATATACAAAACTATCGATAAAAAAAATTAAAAAAAAAAAAAAACCGATTTTTAGTTAAATGAATCTTTATAAAATGAAAATTGAAGTCAACTTCTCAAATGAAATAGTCGTACTGTTGGTGCATTCTGGTGTTGTCCTCGCCCGATGGACTCTGTGGGTAGTTGAGCAAAAATGAGAATTCTGTCCTAGGTCTAAGTCAGCTAATCCCCACTTAACTATGGAATGTGGCACGACAGCGTCTTAAGGCTGGCTCCAGACGTGCTTGCCACAATTCCCCCTTTACCCTATTAATTTACTCTACCCCCTGCAGACATACAAAAACCTCACATACGTACAGTGCTGGACCATACGTGTGACAGCTAATGTTGCATGCAACAAACACAAAAACAAAGAATGTCGTCTTAAAGTACTGCCGATGACTTCTGATACCACTTTTTAAAAACGTTGGAGTTCTTAAAAGGAACTCAGAAATCACCGCCAGCACTCCCCCCACTGTCTTGTCACTTAGGCACATATCGCTCGTTGCTTGCAACAAGCGATGTTGCCCTCGCGACCCTAACTCTGTCCGTGAGAAGGAAAGAGAGTGAAAGAGATAGGAAAACTGAAAATAGTATAAAGGAAAGTAAAAGAAAGTACGAGAAAATGAAAATTAGAAAGAAAAAGAATTGAAATTAGCAAAATATGTGAAAATTGAAACTTTAAACTAGTGGGCTATACCGTTGGCGTTGGGCGCCATTGTTACGTAACTGCCTGGTGCGGGAGAGGAGGAGTGGCGGGTCGGCATGGTTGTAGCCCGGCTGACGCTCGTCGGCATTGGGGCGCAGTTCTTGGCACTTCTCCTTTCCCAACAGTTGCGAAGCAAAATTAGAGTTCATGCCTGGGGAAAGAATATATGCAAAACAGAGATAGAGATATAGAAAAAGCGGGAGAAAATCTGTCCGAGTCAGGTGGAGCCTTCCCACCCCTCCTGTTCACGAGATGTGAACAGCCTTTGGACTCTACTATGGCTCCGCTTCCCGAGTAGAGTCCCCTCGGGAAGCGGAGCCATAGTAGAGTCCAAAGGCTGTTCACATCTTGTAAACAGGAGGGGTGGGAAGGCTCCACCTGACTCGGACAGGTTTTCTCCCGCTTTTTCTATATCTCTATCTCTTTTTTTGCACATTTTCTGTCCCCAGGCATGAACTCTCATTTTGCTTCGTGACTGTTGGGAAAGGAGAAGTGGCAAGAACTGCGCCCCAATGCCGACGAGCGTCAGCCGGGCTACAACCATGCCGACCCGCAACTCCTCCTCTCCCGCACCAGGCAGTTACGTAACAATGGCGCCCAACGCCAACGGTATAGGTTTTTACGTCCTTAGCAAAGTTTTAGAGTGTGAAACTCTCCATATCTGGAACTTGGTTCATCCCCGTAACAGCAAAAGAGTTATTTCGGTTACTTACATTTGACATTTGAAAATTGCAGAAATATGAATGACTTTATTGTTCATCTTGCTTGTTCTAACATTTATAGGGTAAGTTTTTCAAAAAAGTCGGAGGCTCTACCTCTGGTAATAATTGGCAAAATATAGATATGATAATGCTAGTTTCTGTCTAAAATGAGCTAAATCGGTTCATAACTACTATAAATTTTCAATAAAAAATATTTTGGCGACAAAAGCTTTACATTTAGAAGCAGTATCGGATTTAACTACAGATGCGATTTTAGCATCATTACGAAAGTTCTTTGCCAGAAAAGGAAAAAGCGCGCATATTTACTCAGACAATGCATAGTGATTCGACTAGTACAAGCTAGCGGGACATAAACGACTTTTTGATTTCACGATTTTTTTTGATGCTACATTAAAGAGGATACCTTAATTAAGAGATATTGCAACATTTTTACTGTTTAATTTCTTATCTCTGGAGTAATTGAACTAAGAACACAGGAAACCCTGCTATTAGCACTGTTTTTTTTTTTTTTCGAAAAGTACTGTTTAACATTACGCTTCATAGCTCATTTAAGTAAACATTTTTACAAAATTTGTTTGATGGACTGTAAGCTTGGATGTATACTGAGTATTTTTTAGTAATAAGGTTTTAGTGGCTATACTATTTTTAGTATATTTATAATGCTGGTACTAAGAAAAAATTTAAATTTTTTACATTTTTTTAACTTCAGTAGGGAAAGAATCGGAGTACCTCGGGCCAAATCTTATAAATGTTATAGTCTGAAGTATCTTCTAATAATCAAAGCAAAAAACCATTACGAATTTTTTGCACATCTATTTTCAAAACAATCAAATTAGATCAAAAAACAGAAGTCAGGGCGCAACAATTTGCTTATACTGGGATACTGGGAACATCATTAGGTACAAATAAAAAGTGAAAAGTCCCCAGCCTAAAAAATGGAAAAATCAGGGTCAAAGGTCAAAAAAATTGTTTTTTCGCAAATATTTCGCTTCGTAGGTTTTTACGTCCTTAACAAAGTTTTAGAGTGTGAAACTCTCCATATCTGGAACTTGGTTCATCCCCGTAACAGCAAAAGAGTTATTTCGGTTACTTACATTTGACATTTGAAAATTGCAGAAATATGAATGACTTTATTGTTCATCTTGCTTGTTCTAACATTTATAGGGTAAGTTTTTCAAAAAAGTCGGAGGCTCTACCTCTGGTAATAATTGGCAAAATATAGATATGATAATGCTAGTTTTTGTCTAAAATGAGCTAAATCGGTTCATAACTACTATAAATTTTCAATAAAAAATATTTTGAACGAAATTGTTTTTGTTTGCTATGTGCGGTAGTAAACATTTTAGTTCGGTTCATCTTTTTTCAAATTGTGAGCGTGTTTATGAAGCGATTTGGATTATTTTTGCCAGGAACTAGTAATATTCTATGAGTTATATCACTACCATTTTTTTGCCATATGCTAGTTATTACCCGAGTTGCAGCCTCAAAATACATTTAAAAAAAGGTGGTGCCACGCCCATTTTCCAATTTTTTTAAATTTTCTTATCAACGTCAATTCTAATCTAAATATACAACTTTATCAAATTTGTGTCATTGAATCTAGGGTGATCCAAAATTTGGTAGTACTAGATTCCAGTATAAACGAATACACCAAGCCACCTGGCTGTCCCCTGGTCAAAGAACAAGAAACCACATTGATCATGTCATGATTGACGGCAGACATAGCTCCACCGTTCTGGACGTGCGTACTAATGCGGATCGGTCCCCATACAAAAAAAAAAGTTTGTCCAGTCCACCCCTAGGATTAAAGATATTTTGAAGGCGATCCCAATTTTTTTTTTTTTTTGCCATCCACCCTAGTGCGTACCCTGCGTGGTCCCAATATCGACTCGGACCATTATCTTGTCGCAGCCAAGATACGCACACGCCTCTGTGCAACGAAGAAAGTGCGCACAGTAACGGAAGGAAAGTTTGACGTCGAGAAGCTGCGCATGACACAGACAGCTGATAATTTCACCACTCGACTCTCACACCTGCTAGCAGAGGGCAATCTTCGACCTAACGATGTAATCGAGCAATCTAAGCATATCTCTCATTCATTACGTACCGCCGCTGAGGCCACTATAGGGTTCCAGCGAGCTCGCAAGAACAACTGGACTGGTACGATGAGGAATGCAAAACTGCCTCGAAAAAAAGGACGCTGCCTACAAGGAGACGTTGCGAACGGGCGCAACCCGCAGTGTATGGCAACAATATCGTGAGGCAAAGAAGGAAGAGAGACGCCTATTTCAGAAAAAAGAAAAGTGAGGCCGAAAGGCGTGAGTGTGAGGAGCTTGAGATGCTGGCTGACAGGAATGATGCCCGAAAATTCTATGATAAGATCCGGTGGATGACGGAAGGTTTTAAGACCGGGGCAAGCTCCTGTAAGGACAATAATGGCAACCTGGTAACCGACGTACAAAGTGTACTTAAATTATGGAGGGAGCACTTCTACTCACTGCTAAATTGCGAGGGAGACGTCGAACCCGATACCCCAATCCCTGACGATGAAAAAGTCGTCCCACCACCTGACCATGATGCAGTGAGGATAGCTACATATATCCCGGCTCAAAAACAACAAAGCGCCTGAAAAAGACGGACTCCCCGCCGAGCTGTTCAAACACGGAGGCGAAGAGCTGGTAAAAAGCATGCATCAGCTCTTATGCAGAATATGGTCAGACGAGTGCATGCCTCCGGATTGGAATTTAAATGTGCTCTGCCCAATCCACAAGAAACGCGATCCCGCTAACCGCACCAACTACCGCGGAATCAGTCTTCTTAATATCGCATATAAGGTTCTTTCTAGCGTGTTGTGTGAAAGGCTGAAGCCCATCGTAGACAAACTGATTGGACCTTATCAGTGTGGCTTTAGACCTGGTAAGTCTACCATCGACCAGATTTTCACGATACGCCAAATCCTGGAGAAGACCCATGATAAAAGAATCGACACACACCATCTCTTTTTCGATTTCAAAGCCGCTTTTGACAGCGCAAAAAGGAGTTGCCTATATGCCGCCATGTCTGAATTTGACTTCCCTGCAAAGCTTATACGGCTTTGCGAAATGACGTTGAGCAATACCAATAGCTCCGTCAGAATCGGGAAGGACCTCTGAGCCATTTGAAACCAAACGAGGCTTCAGACAGGGCGACTCCCTTTCGTGCGATTTCTTCAACCTGATGCTGGAGAAGATAATTCGAGCAGCAGAGCTAAACCGCAATGGTAGAATCTTTTATAAGAACGTGCAATTGCTGGCGTATGCCGATGATATTAATATTATTTGCCTTAACAACCGCGCCCTCAGCGCTGCCTTCTCTGGACTGGATGAGGAAGCGAAAAAAGTGGGTCTTGCGGTCAGCGAGGACAAGCCGAAGTATTTGCTGTCATCAAAGAAAGAAACGGCGCACCTGCGCCTTCGCAGCCATGTCACTGTTGATAGTTACAAATTTGAAACTGTGAGGGACTTCGTCTATTTGGGAACCAGTATCAACACCGAAAATAATATCAGTCTAGAAATCCAGCGGAGAATCACTCTTGCCAACAAGTGCTACTTTGGACTGAGTAGGCAACTGAGAAGTAAAGTCCTCTCTCGAAGAACAAAGATCACGCTCTATAAGTCTCTCATCATACCTGCCCTGATGTATGGCTCAGATTCATGGACAATGTCAAGAGAAGATGAGATGGCCCTTGGAGTATTTGAGAGAAAAGTTCTCCGGAAGATTTATGGTCCTTCCCGTGATGCCAACGGTGTGTATCGAAGGAAATTTAACGATTAGCTGTACAAGCTATACGCAGATCTGACCATAGTCCAGCGAATTAAAGTCCAAAGGCTCCGCTGGCTGGGCCATGTTATGCGAATGGACAAAGAAGCTCCAGCACAGAAGGTTTTCCTATCGTCGCCTGAATTCGGCAGCAAAGGAAGGGGGAGGCCTCGACTGAGATGGAAACAACAGGTGGAGGATGACTTGAACTCCCTTGGGGTTTCCATTTGGCGTCAGTTATCGCTAAAAAGGAATGAATGGCGTGCTTCGATATGCAACGGCCAAAATCGCTTACGCGGTAAACGCCAATAAATGATGATGAGGACTACATATGAAAATGTCAAAAATTAATTTTCTCCCGCTAGCTTGATCTAATCGAACCACTGTGCAATGGTACCAATTTTATTGGTGCAAATAGAAGTTTAGAATTAAAAACAATAGTTCAGTAGCTCCAACATTGGCTAATGAAAAATTTAATGGCATTTTATTCCGTCGGCATGTCCCCACTTCGGAGGTATCTGGAAAGCCGGGGTAAAATCAGTAAAATATCACATAAAAAGAGTCATTGGCGAAACCAAATTAACATTTGAAGAAATGTCGGCCTTGTTATGTCAAATTGAAGCCGTACTGAACTCCAGGCCATATTATGCGCTAGGATCAGAAATAGATGACAACAACGTCCTTACTCCAGGTAGACCAATGCTAGATATTCCAGAAGCTTCACAAGATAAAGAAAAAGTTGGAGCCTTGGATCGTTGGAAAATAATTCAAAACTAAAAAAAGATTTTTGGAATAAATGGAAGGAAGAATATTTATCCGGGAGTGCCACTAAATCCCCAAACACAAAATACCCAGCTTTTAAAAATCCCAAAAAAAAAAATATCCGCAAAATCAAAATCCAAAATTCCCAAACATAAAATCCCCATGTTTTCAATAAACCATGTAAAAAATTTATACGGGGTAAAAGTCGAGAAAAATAAAACAAAAACTCTTTTTCTTGACTTTCGCCAAGAATAACTTTTTTCGCACAACGCGGATCGATGCGAATTTTTCAGTTTTTTTCCTGGAGGCGAACCTAAGCTCATGCAAAAAAATGTCGCTGTGGGATCTTTTGTTTTACAATATAAACCTAATTTACCGGACTAGTATCTTTTTATATTATGCAAGGAGAAAAGGTGGCTCTAGCTCGAGAACTATAGCCTTTACAAACATAACTATTATCGATGTCGATTGGGAAATTCGTTACAAGAAAATGGTAAAAGAAAATTTTTCTTCGCATACTAAAGAAAAGTCCATTCGTTCAGATATTTTCATATAATTTCCAGAGCTAATTTCACAGTGCGATATTTCAGAACTGGTTACTCTTAGATAAAAAAATTAAGGACCATTGTGGCACCTTGTGCCGCAGTTAAATAAAATAAACTGAACGCTGATGTATAGCGTAAAAATATTGATTGTGTATTGAAAAATACCTTCTCTTTTATACATTATTGAGTTTACACATATAGAGAATTACACTAATACTTATAAACTAAAAAGTTTTTGCAAAGTCAGCATATTACTTCATTGATTCACATTGACAAACCGACGCTGTCGATCAGTCATGCCGATCGATACTTGTGTTGGTCAATGTGACGGCTTGAGTAATCACGTTGACAATTGTTAACAGATATCTTATGTTGAACTCCCAATGGGTTCAACATAATTTATTTGGGTCGCTAAAATGTGTTAAGTAATGCATTCTTAGTAATGCTACACCATCCGCCTTAGGAATAGTCGTATATAATTGAAGACAATTGTATACGACTATTAAGAGACGTAGTGACTCACTTAAGGTTTGCTTGCGTTTACAAATTTTAATTGCTTTTCATATTGCATAACGGTAACTTGATATTGAAAGTAAAGAGTTTGTTTATGTGTTTTTTAGCTGTTTCCCAGGGGACTTGCATGAGGAATCCTTAGCACCTACAGCAAACCTTGCTGTAAACATACCCATCACGGAGGAAAAGGTTAGGTGGGCAGTTAAAAGCTTCGAACCGTTCAAGGCTGCCGGGCCAGACGGGATTATTCCCGCACAACTCATAAACACGTTGGAGACATCAGCCAATTTACTGGTATTTCTCTATACAGCCTGCCTGGCTCTTAGCTACATTCCGTGCTCCTGGAGAAGTGTCACGGTAGTGTTTATCCTTAAGGCGGGGAAGGCGTCCCATTACGAGCCCAAGGACTACAGGCCGACCAGTATCTCGTCCTTTGTAGTCAAAACCCTCGAGAGGATAATAAATGACTACCTCTCCACTACTATTGATAGCAACCTTATCTCTGACTATCAGCATGCATACACCAAAGGGAAATCTACAGAAACTGCGCTTCACAACCTAGTTTCTGTTATTGAAAAATCGCTGCATGAAAAGGATTATTTTCTCGTTGCCTTCTTAGAAATTTTAGGAGCCTTCAACAACATAAGCCCTGATGCTATAAACACCGCTTTAACAAGTCTGGGCATAAGAAGGTCTCTTATTGGACTTATTGATCAACTACTAAGGGGTAGAAGAAAAGTTTCATCACTGGGCTCGGTTGATTTATCACGCTATGTCACAAGGGAAGCGCCTCAGGGTTCTCTCCCCGCTTCTATTGAACCTCACTCAACACGCTGCTACGAAACACAAGCTAAGGGGCGGGAAGATAGTGGCATATGCAGACGATTTGGCTATTGTATATAGGGGCGAATTCCCACAAACCCTGTGCGACTTGATGCAAGTATCACTGCGACAGGTTTCTTCATGATGCTCGCACTGCGGACTGAGCATCAACCCGGGAAAAGTAGAAGTAGTCCTTTTCACCAACCGCTATAAGATACCACCGTTAATACTACCAAAACTGGATGGCGTGCGCCTGAACTTGGCTGGCAAACCCAAGTTCTTAGGCACAGTTCTGGATAGGAAACTAACCTGGAAGGAGAATGTTCTTCAGCGCCAGAAGAAAACGTATATTGCACTCTACACGTGCAATAGAGCCATTGGAAAAAAATGGGGGCTCAGCCCCAAAATATGCAAATGGATCTACACTGTAATCATTCTACCAATCATGCTCTATGGAGTTGTGGTATGGGGTGCATTCGAGTTACGTAATAACTGCTGCGGTATTGCAACCCTGTTGCACGTTTGCTACTGCTTTGCTGATACTCAGCTGTTGTGTTGCTTTGGTGTTGCTTGTTTTGCCAAAACAAAATATGATTATTTGAAGAAAAATGGAAATTAATTTAATTCTCGATGAAATCGAGGGAAGCCAGGAAAATTTGTTATTAAATATTGGAAAAAAGCGAATAATTGCCAAAAAAAAAATGTCGTTTTTGCTCCTGATCAGCCTCCTCTTTAAAAAATTACAATGTTTCGTTTTTCGGTTTCCTAGGACGTTTTCTTGCGCTTGCAACGCCACTGTCTGAGTCACCTTCACTTTCCTCGCATGTGGGATTTCCCAAAGAGGACTCTAAATTTTCAGGTGGAGGCTGAATCGAGTGCCGGGTCTTATAAACCGCGTCAAATTCGTCAAAGTACTCCCAGTTTGTGGCGTCTCTTCCCGTTGCTTTATTTCGCTTTTTTATACGTTTATAAGAGGCCAGCAAGTTCAAAAACTTTCTTTGGATTATATCCCTAGTGTCTGTGACCTCGGGACTCACGGTTTTCATGTCATCCACTCTACCCCAAAGAAACGATTTTTTTCTTTTTGCCGGCAGCAAATTTAGCCTCCATATCAAGCCGACATCTCACAAGGAGCTTGGTAGCTGCGTTACCCGATCTTTCACTAAAAAAGAAAAAATTGTTAATTATAAACTGAAAGAATGTTTAATAAAGCACAATTATACAAACCTTTCTTCGTCCAGTACGTTGTGCACACCAAATTTTCTTGTTGCCGGTTTTTTGCATAAATTTCGCGCAAAAAGTGACAAACGAACGTCATGCTGTTGCCATTGTTGCCAAAAATTTGCGCAGAACGTGATACTTTGCCAAATTTGCAACACTGCGGTTGTGATTACCATATCGAATGCACCAATGGTGGCCTGCGCTGAGCAAGGCAACAAACCTTAATCTGTTAGGTAAAGTACACCGATCTTGCATTATCTGTATAAGCGGGGCGCTGGTGCCCCACCGACGATGCTGTTGAAGTTGCAAAGATGACGAGGAGGAGGAAACGGTGGAGCACCTCATCTGCAACTGCCTAGCTTTAAGTGGCGCGAGAATGCGCTTTTTGGGAGCGCCCTTCCTGGTTAGCCTACGCCAGGTCACGGAGCTGGACATAAAGGACTTGATGGGCTTCATCAAGTCATCTAAATGGTTCGAGGAGGGGTAGCTGTGTCGGTTTAGGAGCGTCAGTCCCGGGATTCAGTTATGTGGAGAATCCCGATGATACCGGGATTTTCCATATGGCAGGGTCCCGAAACTGACTTTCCTAGTGTTGGTGGTATCACAACGGGCCTTTTAATACTGGCCTAGGTGTGCCTCTGCGGCAGCCACTTGAACCTAACCTAACCTATCATAACGCTAGCGGGCTGCGTACGAAATCATTACAAATTATGTAATAGCATTCACAGAAACATGGCTTAATGATAAGCTTTTATCAGTTTTTTGATGACCATTATGTTGTATATCGGTAAGATCGTTGTGCAGCGTCTACTGGTCAAATAAGGGGAGGTGGAGTTCTACTTGCACTCAGAGCTTACGTTAAATTTATCAATAAACAAAAAAAAACTTTTGAATTCGTTTTGTTTATCAATAAAAATAACGTTATTTGCTCAACGAAAATACTTAACGTTATTTTTGAAAACCAAAAATAATTATCAAAACAAATTTCTTTTCAATTCTTTCTAATACCTATAATTACAAAATTAACGTATAAATATATACATTGGATTCAATCCACAAATAAAACTTCATATACATACAAACATTTCCGCTCCCCATGTACAAGAACCAAAAAAAAACCTGAAATATACACCCGTGGTTCATATGGAAGGAAGGAAATAGCTTCAAAAAGCGCGCCATATACAAGTTTACTTGCTTCCTGTTATCACCTTGGATCATAGGGTGTACAAGAAGTCTAAAAAGTAAGAAAAACTCATGGCAAATCTTAGAAAGAATATAAATGCAAGATTGCATGCAGGGCACATGGCTCAAAGCGTAAAGACAACGCAATGCCATTGCAGTCTGGTAGGTTCGACGCCAGCGAGACCGGATAAAAACACTTGGTCGCATGGAAACTAGTCAGTGAATTACCATTCCGCTCATTAAAATTTTGCATTCAATTCTTTCTACTACCTATAATTACAAATTTATTTTCGTTATTTATCAAAAAAAAAGTTAAAAAAGAAACAATTGAATATTTGAAAGAATTCAAAAATATTATGGGTCGCAAAAGAGAGGGCGAATTAGTGCTATCATGGTAGAAACATAGAAGGTAGATTCACTTATTGGCGTAGGCGGCCATCTTAGCCATTTGCCTTTTACTGAATTTATGACATATCACCGAAAATCATGCTACCAGATTGACTGAAAACTTCTTTTGGTGGGTTTTTCATTTTTCGCCAACGAACTAAAACAGAAACAAAAGGTTGCAGGGCATATGAGCTGAACATGGTAGAGGTTTTCAGGCCGATTCTAAACATTTACTCACTTAGCGGATTTCCTCACTCGCATATAATTTGGGGGCAAAAATGTATGAAAAGGTGAAACGGTTTGCACCGGTTCACTAGTCAAAAATTAGTAAGAATCGGAGTGTTTATGTTTTCAGCCCCGTTATGCCTTGCAGTTTGCGATGTTTTTAAAGAAAAGTTTATAATGTGATCTTTGTTCAATTTGCTTGAAGAAAAAATAAAAGTTTCTTGTCTGAAGCAATGATCTTATTTTTCTATTTACACGGTGGAACTACAATAATCGATCAGTATATCAACCAGGATATCGACCCTAGTAAATCAGGCTTTAAAGGAATAAGGAAGGATTGCATATAATGAAACAGGCAATAAGAAAATACATACATATTTCAAAAGATATCTTGAGTAGACGGGAGACACATGGAATTTTTTGCTCGACTTTAGTGGAACGACAAAAATCTACCAGAAAATCGACCCGTGTAAATCAAGCTTTACATTATTTCAATGTCTTTCAATCCACTGATTATAAAAATTATCGGTCAGATAAAACAAGGTTTAAGTTAGTGATACATCTAGAATCTCTTGTATCTTTCTAGAACAAAAAAGCAGTATAAAGGTATCACAGTGTAATAACAAGATGCAGTGGCGCAGCCAGGGGGGGTTTTGAGATATAAAACTGTATATGTGAAAACTAGTTTTCATGACATGTTTGCAAAAATTTCGATTGCATGAAAATCGAAATACGTCGATTACATAACAGGGGCCTAAGCTTTACACCCATATTGACGCAATCCATGGCTGTTACATTCATACACCTAAGATACAGGGTCATAAGTGTGCAAAGGTACGAAAAACCGGTTTTGACCCCTAACTCAAGATTTTGAGGGTGTCCGGCAATTTTCTTGTACGCAGTTCTTATCTCATTGAGATCTAACAGAAAATGCTATCTCGTCCCATGTATTTTTTTCGTGTTGCGCAGTGTAATAGATTCAATGACAAATAAAAAAAGAAGGCTGGCCCTTGTTATATAAGTCAATATAAGGTTTGTTTACTGACCAAAAAATTTCAGAGCAGGTTAGAGCAGGGCAGCTGTCAAAATAGAAATAGAGCAACTCAGAGCAGAAATGCCATGAAACACTTGAATCTCGATAGTTTCTTTTTATTTGCGTTTTTGTATAAATCTTCAAAATTAATGTAAATTCACCTATACAACAACATTGATTTTCTTGCAAGCTAATTTTTTTGAAATTTTCAAAAATTTATTTTTTCCTGACTGACAATTGCTCCTCTGCTCTAACTTACTCCATAAAAAAAAGCTAGAGCAGAAATTTGTGATCTGGATTACTCTAGTTTTGTTTTGAGCGTACTCATGAAACAAAAGATAGAGCAACCTAGAGCAAGAAAAGTGTTCGTTAAACACAATTTTGTGAAATTTCTCAATCTGGCGTAAGTTAGAGCAGCCCAATAAACAAACCTATAAAGTAACATATATTGGCAGGTATCTATCTATGTATTTTTTTTTTTTCAAAATTTATATTGATTTTCTTTTTAAGAAAGGTGAAAAAATTACTGTAATTTTTCAGATTTTTATATTAAAGTCTAGAGGTCTATCATCGCTAGTTTAGATTTTACAGACTTAACCTCCAATTTGGTATAAAACGACAAATCATTGTGTAAAAACACCTGAGCATTTTTTTGTAGGAAAAAGCTACAATAGCTACCTGGACTGAAATTTTCTCAGAATTCCCGATTGTAGTTTGAAAATTTGCGAAACATGAAATAATCAACATCGAATAAAGCTAAATACATATTCTTAAGGGAAATTGGATGCTGAATCCGAATTCGATATCAGAATTTAACAACGGGCCCGAGGGTTGTTGTTGTTGTTGTTAACAGGGCCCAGGGTCGGCACTAACCGTGTAAAAAAGTCCAATATTATTTTGTGAAGGCTAGTGATTTAAAAAAGTGTTTTTGGTTTTGAAATTTTAGTCATACCAATTGTAATAAATTTTTGAGATTTGAAAATATAAAGGTGGAGTGCTGAGGCTTTTTGAAAGCATTCATATAAAGGTTGTCTTTAAAATTTTTTTATCATCTTTTTATTATTTTATTTTTGGTTTTGGCGATTCCCATCGGAAATTTGATTTTTAGATATGGCACTGTCACGGTTCCTTTAACTAAATGCTAACTTTCAAGTTCCTGGATTACCAGAAAGTTAGTTAAAAGTCGATCGCAAAGTTCCCAACTTGATATGTGCGCCAACTACCGGAAGTTTTTTGATGAGAGATTGCTTTGTCATCGGGTTCTGACAAATGTGACAAGTTTCAAGTCTCTAGCTTAGCGGGAAGTTACTCAAAAATCTATCGCAAGATTCCCACTATGTTTTAGAGATTTTCAATTATATCGAAAGGCACGCCACCTTTTGGAATTCTGATTTCAACAAATTGGCACCGTTTCGACACAAAATGCTAAGTTTCAAGTTCCTAGGTTACCTGGAAGTTGGTCAAAAGTTGTTTTGATGAGGGATTGCATTGTCATCGGGTTGTGACCAATGTATAAAGTTTCAAGTCTCTAAGTAATCTGGAAGTTACTAAAAATCGATCGCAAAAAGCCAGGGGTCTTCTAATTTTTTTTTTGAAGATTTGCAATTAAATAGACCAGCGTGCCATCTATCGGAATTTTGATTTTCCCTATTTGTAGTGCAACTGTTTCCTCAATTTAATGCCAAGTTTCAAGTTCCTAGGTTACCTGGAAGTTGGTCACAAGTCGATCGCAAAATTCCCACCTTCAAATTAGTTTTCGAAATATCTCGATCCGCGCGCTATTTTGCAATTATATAGACCAGCGTGCCATATATCGGAATTTAGATTTTTACTATTTGTAGTGTCACTGTTCCCTCAATTTCGTGCCAAGCTTCAAGTTCCTAGGTTACCTGGAAGTTGGTCAAAGTCCATCACAAAATTCTCAACTCGGAATTAGTTTTCGAAATATCTCGATCCGTGCGCCATCTACCGGAACTGTTTTGATGAGGGATTGCATTGTCATGGGGTTGTGACAAATGTGTAAAGTTTCAAGTCTCTAACTAATCTGGAAGTTACTAAAAATCGATCGCAAAAGTCCAGGAGTCTTCTAATTTTTTTTTTAAAGATTTGCAATTATATAGACCAGCGTGCCATCTATCGGAATTTTGATTTTTACTATTTGTAGTGTCACTGTTCCCTCAATTTAATGCCAAGTTTCAAGTTCCTAGGTTACCTGGAAGTTGGTCAAAAGTCGATCACAAAATTATCAACTTCAAATTAGTTTTCGAAATATCTCGATCCGTGCGCCACCTACCGGAATTGTTTTGATGAGGGATTGCATTGTCATGGGGCTGTGACAAATGTGTAAAGTTTCAAGTCTCTAACTCACCTGGAAGTTACTAAAAATCGATCGCAAAAGTCCAGGAGTCTCTTAATTTTTTTTTTAAATATTTGCAATTATATAGACCAGCGTGCCATCTATCGGAATTTTGATTTTTACTATTTGTAGTGTCACTGTTCCCTCAATTTAAGGCCAAGTTTCAAGTTCCTAGGTTACCTGGAAGTTGGTCAAAGTCCATCACAAAATTGTCAACTTCAAATTAGTTTTCGAAATATCTCGATCCGTGCGCCACCTAACGGAATTGTTTTGATGAGGGATTGCATTGTCATGGGGTTGTGACAAATGTGTAAAGTTTCAAGTCTCTAACTAATCTGGAAGTAACTAAAAATCGATCGCAAAAGTCCAGGAGTCTTCTAATTTTTTTTTTTAAAGATTTGCAATTATATAGCACAGCGTGCCATCGATCGGAATTTAGATTTTTACTATTTGTAGTGTCACTGTTCCCTAAATTTAATGCCAAGTTTCAAGTTCCTAGGTTACCTGGAAGTTGGTCAAAAGTCGATAAAAAAATTCTCAACTTCAAATTAGTTTTCGAAATATCTCGATTTTGATGAGGGATTGCATTGTCATGGGGTTGTGACAAATGTGTAAAGTTTCAAGTCTCTAACTAACCTGGAAGTTACTAAAAATCGATCGCTAAAGTCCAGCAGCCTCTTAATTTTTTTTTTAAATATTTGCAATTATATAGACCATCGTGCCATCTATCTGAATTTTGATTTTTACTATTTGTAGTGTCACTGTTCCCTCAATTCGTGCCAAGTTTCAAGTTCCTAGGTTACCTGGAAGTTGGTCAAAAGTCGATCACAAAATTCTCAACCTCAAATTAGTTTTCGAAATATCTCGATCCGTGCGCCACCTACCGGAATTGTTTTGATGAGGGATTGCATTGTCATGGGGTTTTGACAAATCTGTTAAGTTTCAAGTCTCTAACTAACCTGGAAGTTACTAAAAAGCGATCGCAAAATTCCAGGACTCTTTTAATATTTGGCGGCCGCCGTGGTGTACCGGTTAAGTGTTCGGCCTTGTACACCAAGTCGTGGCGGTTCGATGCCCGGCAAAAGTAGCATCAAAAATTATTTAGAGAAGGAAAGTTTAGCAAACTCTCCAGGTGTTTTTCTGCCATGAGAAGCTTCTCAGCAAAAAATTCATTTGCTTTGCAAGTGCCGTTCGGAGTCGGCAAAAAATTGTAGGTCCCGCCAACTTGTAGGAAAACTCAAAAAGCAACACACCACAAGTTGGAAAGAGAAGCTCGGCTAAAAATCTCGTTAGAGGTTATGATAACCTGTTGGTATATCGCCGCCATTCGTTTTTTTTAAATTATCTCGACCAGTGTGACATCTAGCGGAATTTCTTGTAACAGTTTGTATTGTCTTCAATTGTTCATATGTATGCCAATTTTCAATAATCTAGCTTACCGGGAAGTTCCTCAAATATGCGTCCCTAAATTTCAATTTTTAAATGAATTTACCGTATTTCTTAATCCGTGGGCCACCTAGCGGATACTTTTTTCGTTCACATTGCATTGTCACAGAGCCCCGAACTATGTTCCAAGTTTCAAGTGTCTAGCTCAACGGGAAGCTACCTAAAAAGACTTTGCAAGATTCCGAAATTTCGTATGAAAAAGGTGGTGCAAACAAGAAAGCGACTTAATATAAGAGAGAAAGGAAGCAACTTTGACTAACAAACCAATAAAGCAGTAAAAGAATTTGTATTTATTTTGGATTTACAAAGCAGAAAGGCAGTATCTCTCCAGAAAATAATAATTTTTTTTTACAATCCAAAAAAAGCAGTAAATGATATTTTAGTGCTTTTCGATTTACAAAGCAGAAAGGCAGTTCGCTGATCCTTTAAGGCCCCAGGGGTAATTTTCGCACATAATCAGATGCAAATGATTCTACATGAAGCCTTTAAATATCCAATATTCATTTATGTCTGTTATGCAGCAAAACAACTTGTTATTTAGTTTGAACACACCCAAACTTCAACTTCAGTTTTCTCGATAATCAATTTTTATAACATACTGCCTTTTTGCTAAGGATGGCAGTATTGATGCTACTTTTAATAAGCAATGTCTTCTTAATAAGCAAACACGAAAAATTAATAATTACCAACGCGGGTATACGAAGCCATAAAAAACTGGCTAGAACCACTTATTTAGAATTAACATTTTTCGTAAGTAGTCTAGCAGTCTTCTTTCAGAAAAATTAAAAGTCGAAACCCTTTGTGGTGTTTTGAATAAAAGTCCCAAACTAATTTTCCAAAACTCCAAAAATAAAATTTTACCAATGTGGCAATTTTCCTCCATAATGTTTACGACAAATACAAAAAAAGAACTTCAGAAAAATTCATTAGCCGTCAAAAATTTTGAGGTGAAATTACCTTCAGAATTTGTATACCATGTTTTGCTGCTGATAAAAGCATAGGCACGTTTCTGCAGTAGGTACAATACAATTTCTCATCAAAAAAATTGCGGTAGGTAGCTCACGGATCGAGCTATATATTTCAAAAATTCCTTTGAAAATGGGAATTCTGCGATCGCCTTTCAACTAACCTCAATGCAACCTAGGGATATAAAACTTAGCGCATAGTTGAGGACACGATGACAAAACATTTTGCAAAAATCAAATTTACGATAGCACTTCATGTGCTCTTTCTCGGGAAAGTGAGGTGGTAAGGTGACAAACATAAAAGCCTGACGTACAATGATGCATATATGGTCGATGAAAGTACAAAACCACGAAAAGACTATCTACTATGATGCGGGGTTTTGTATAATCTCCGACGATATGGAGTGGTTTCAGCGAAATACTTACATAACCTATGTTGTTACTTTTTCCTTTTTCAACTAGGTATCTAACCACTGGTAAAGTGAGGTATTCAATGCCACAGTAAAAATAAAAGTCTAACTTTAATACCATTTTGGTGTTTATATATGACAACGCCGAAAAGTATTAAATTAATACCATATTCGGTCTAATTAAGAAAGAGATGAATTCAGTCGAAGATACTCTCAGGCAAAAAAAAAAAAACAATTTACACAGTTTTATTATATTGCCTTTACCGAGAGTCGACTCACAATTTATTGAATGCTGAACGGAGATGTCTACTATCAAGCCATCGAGTACTTATGCTTGTCAGCGTCTAATTGCACTGTTGTTCTTAATGTAGTATCGCAATAGCGACGAACCGCGTGCTCTGAAGAACATACCACCGGACTTAATTTAATGCTAGAGAGTAATTAATTTAATACTTTGTTTTTAAACAAATAGTACCTAAAACATTATAATGAGAGAGAGCGCTCAGAGTCTTAAATTAATACTCTTTAGTATTAAAACTCAAATTTAATTTCAAAAAGGCTTAATTTCAATACCGACTGGTATTAAAAGTAATATTTCCTTTTTTACTGTGTGATGATGGAAGAAACATTTAAAATTTCTACGGATCTTTTAACTTAAACATAAATTTACCGGGCTTTTGGGAAAAAAGGTTTTAGTTAGATTCATATAGCATTATCTCAGCCCCTTGAAGTGGCGTAAGTCCACCTTTTCTTGAACTGAGATATTAAAGATTTTGTGTTTCAACTAATGGGGGTACCCTTCATTTCACAAACTAGTTCTCCTATTTATACGGTTGCTATGGCAACTAGGAGTTACCACGTAAGCGTGTTATATAGAACACGTTTTTCCCTACATAGTGTCATGTCAACTAAAAGAAAGCAAAAACTGGAATATCTCAATTATACCAAACAATCCACGGCCCTACAAATCGACGTGCAAAAAAAAAAAAAAATTACCAGTGTGCAAAATCTTTTACGGAATCTTTTGAAGAGTTTTTATTTTTTTCGTGTGTGTCGTGTCGTGTTTTAGTGATGTTTTCCGTTCGTGTTAGTGCCTACTCTTGAAATTCTGCATCGTGACCGCGTCGCGTCGTGCAGCAAAAATCATGCACTCGCCCATCTCTAGCTCTGAGTGATGACTTCCAAGACCATTTAGTGCTTAGTAACTGCCTAATTACATTAGTTGTATTCCTTAACTTATTATTTTCTGACCCAGCCTAGTGTACATATTATGGTAATTCAAATTAAAAAAAAAATTGTTTTTTTTTTTCGGTGTTACCCTCTTAAACTTTAGGTATTGATGAGAAAATAAGCCTTGCAAAAAATTAGCACTCTAACTTAACCCTTAGGGTGGCTTTTTTTCGTCCTTTCCCATACATTTTGCATGATGGAAAATGGCATTTTTTTTTTTCAAATTGAATTTTCTTTTAATTTTCGAAACTTTTTTCAAAATATTAAAGCAATTTTTTTCGTTGGGGATCAAATAAAAAATAACAAAAAAATTTTTTTTTGTTAAGGTCAATTCATTTTACATAGATATGTACTAGGGTGATTCAAAAAAATGTCGCCTTGGTCTTACCCCCTAAAAAGTTAGGTATTGATGAGAAAATAAGCCTTACAAAAAATTAGCGCTAAAACTTAACCCTTCGAAACGAAATATTTTTTGATAATTAACAAAACAAATTTATTTCGTTTATGTCGTTGTGCAGCCCTGATTCGCAGTACTCAAATCATTTTAAACTCTTATAATAGTTTTGTAGAGCAAATCTGTGTTAAAATTAAATATTTCTATACATTCCTATTCATTTTGCCTTTTCCTCACTCTTTATGCCATTCAATAATATAGTTTCAATGTTGATAATTATTTATTCTTCTTAGTTCGTCTTCATACGTATTTCTTTCCTTTCCTTTCCTTTGCTATCATTTGATTTATTTCCTTTTCTTTCCTCTCGTTTCATCTCAATTTATATCTTTTGCTTTTCTTTCCTTTTCTATTCTTCCCTCTCCGTTGTTTTCCTTTTCTTTCCTTTTCTCTTCTTCCATTTCATTTTATTAACCTTCTTTTTTCTTTCTTTCTTTTCTGTTCTTTTCTTTTATTTTCCTTTCTTTTATTTTCTTACCTGACCTTTCTTTCTATTTCCATTACATTCCTTTTTCCTTTTATTTTCTTTTTCTTTCCTTTCCCTTCGTTTCCTTTGCTTTAGTTTCGTTTGGTTTCCCTTAGTTTCCTTTCATTTTATTCATTTTTTTTTTTTCATTTCATTTCATTTCTTTTATTTTTTTTCTTACCTTTATTTTCTTTCACTTTTTTCCTTAGATTTCTTTTCCTGTCATTTCGTTTCGTTACCTTTGCTTTCCTACCGTTTCCTTATTTTCTTTTTTCCCTTCCGTAACTCCTTTAGTTTTTTTCTCGTAAATTCATTTCCTTTACTTATTTTTCAGCTTTTCATTACCTTTCTTTCCTTTACTTTTCTTTCTTTTGTTTTCATTTATTTTCCATACCTTCTTCCTCGCTGCCTTTTCTATCCTTTCTTTTTCTCTGCTTTCCTTTCTTTGTCTTTCTCTATTTGCTTCTCTTTTCCACTCCTTTACCTACATTACATTTCCTTTCTTCCCTTTCTTTTTTCTTTTCCATTCCTTTCCTTTCCCTACCTTTATTTGATTTTTCTCTCATATTTTCCGTTCCTTACCTTAACTTACCTTTATTTTCCTTTTATCCATCCCTTTCCTTTCCCATTCTTTCCTTTATTTTATACTTTTATTTATTTCATTTTGTTTAATTTCTATTTATTTTATATTATTTCCTTTCCTTTCATTTCCAACAAATTTATTTTTTTACTTTCAATCACTTTTCTAATTCTTATTTTACTTTTTTTCAATTTTACATTTTATTTTATTTCACTAAGACTAGCCACGAAGGGCCTTGTGCATGATTTAGCTTATTTGTGCTTTTTTCACATCATGTCTGAGCAAGCATTTGCTTCTCCGAATACCCACGCACAGATTTTGTTTTTGTAAACACTGTTTGTACCTACGCTCAATAAAGTGGACGGGCTCATGTTTATTATTGCAACCAACAAAACAACTCACACTGGGACTCTCCCCAACTGCAATGAATGCAAGCACAACAATGCAAGTGTACCTACATATACACATTACAGCGGCTTTATAAAGTGAATGCGTGTTTCATGGTCACATTATGGCAATAATTTAGTGCCAACCAATGTTAAATCAGATACAGAGATTTTATTATGCAATGCTTTATTTTCAATGGGATATTATCAATACAATAGTAATTTTCATGATAATGGCCGTATCTTAGATCTTGTTTACGCATTCAATAAACTAAGCATATCCTGTTGGGAATGCCTATCGCCCTTGTCTGGTAATAGTATTCACCATAAGGCTATTGTTATTAGTTTGAAGTTCTACAACTTTGCATCGAACAGCGCTGCCTCGCAAGTAGTTTATAGCCGCATTCTTCTGGTAGTTATCGCTCCGGCTCACGATCGATTCTCACGGGAACAGTCCGGTTCATGGTAATGTGAGTTGGCAGCACTGACAGAAAATGTCACTTTTCACAGAGCGTGAAAATAAGTGAAAATAATTTAAAATTAAATAAAACCATGGAAGAACAATTATTTGAAGTAAGTTTATTAATATATTATGTTTGCAACTTTTGATTAAGGTAATTAACTAATTTATTTCATTTATTTGTATGTGTTTCACAGTTAATGGGTGAATCGTCATCAGAATCGTTAAACACAAGCGGCCTGACTGAAGATTTTTTAAATTCGTCTGCCAGCAGCGTAACCACGTCGGAAAATGAAGAAGGCCATGTTCCAAATGGATACTTCTTGGTCATCATCGAAAATTTCACCGAGCCAGAGTTCCGCAAACATTTTCGAATGAATCGCTCAACTGCACATATTTTAATTGAATTTTCATCAGATTAATTTTTTCTTTCAGTGGGTGTCTGTAGGTCCTTGGTTTTTTGGTGGTCGATGGCAAGTTGGCAGCAGTACTTTCAATGTTGGACGAATTTTCATTGTTTGTTTCTTGTTGTTGCTTTTCAAACGGCTGTCCGTACAAATTGAAATTGTGGGACTATTGTAGCATTACATAAACCGCCCTTTTACTTTAATTGTCATGTGCACATAATGTGTAAACAAATATGAATGTACACAAACAACATTCTACCAAATTAGTTACATTGAACTCAGCGGGAGTTTATGCAAAGACAGTACAAACCACACATAGCGAAGATCTTGTTACACTTGTGCGAACGGTCAAAGACACCGCCAAAGTCAGTCGCAATGCCCAACTGATCAACCACGACAGTTTGCCAATTCGACTGACATATTAATATATTTATTGCCACCATATGTCGACTCAGCATATTTTAGAGTTATGCATTCTAGTTTGTAGGTATTAGAAATATGCACCTATGCAGGTATACGTTTTAGTTCGTAAATAATTTGTAAGTATTAGTGTAAGAATTTTGTATAAAAGTAAGTGTAACCAATAAAGAAAGCATTCAATAACCAAACTTCAACCATTTTATTTAAACGGATATATGGCGATCCTGCCAGGCTTTTAAATAAATAAATAATAACAAAAAAAAAAATGTTTTGTAATAATTCGCTATAACAAAAAAAAAATGTTTAGTAATAATTCGCTATAAAGCGGTGCGCCGGCCAAACATAAATGCACGCAAATTGACGGTGCCACAGGTGGAAGCCAAGACGAAGGATAATACAGGACATTTTCTACTGCAATTCTGATATGTTGATAAGTTCAGCTGTTAAATAGTGTGGCGGTGCGGCAGGATTCACACCCAATCGACATTCCTTGGGTGTTTAACAGAACGCTTTGCACTGACATTTTTCAGGCAAAAATATTGGCGACAGGTCCCATAACTATTGCCGAATATATGCGCAAGACGAAGTGGAATATCAATAAGCTCGTGATAAGACTGACAGCAAGTCCCATAACTATTGCCGAACATATGCGCAAGACGAAGTGGAATATCATTAAGTTCATGATATGACTGGCAGCAGGTCCCATAACTATTGCCGAATATATGCGCAAGACGAAGTGGAATATTAATTGCGTGACAAGACTGGCAGCAAAACGACTGGCAGCAAATATTAGTAAATAAGTAAATAGAATTAAAAACCTATAATAAAAAAAAAAAAATATGAATTTCCTTAGAAAACTTTGGCACGCCTTATGGTCGCCATCCAAATAGCAGTAATTTGCTTAGGGGTAAAGTTTTAAAATTTTGCAAATTTTTTTTTACAAGAAATATAACAAAAGTTTCAATTTACGAATTATTAAGACATCAATAGAAAAAAAGATTGAGTAAATTCAAACGCCTTTGTTGAAATTTATTTATTTTAAATAACCTTTTCTTATGGATAGTGCACTGCCCGATGATCTTGATTACGACGCAATAAACAAAATTGTAGATAATTTAGAGTGTGAAAACGCAAACATTGCTCGTAAATCAAGATCACGAGATAAGGGAAGTAACAGACATAATTTAAATTGTTTATATATAGGAATGGGTAGAGAACCTACAATGGAAGATTTATTATACCCTTCCACACTAGTAGAAGAAGTAAATAGATGGATAAGTAAAGTAAATCCTGAAAATAAATTTTAATTAAAAATTGTAATTAAAAAGACAAATTTATGAATAAATAAAAATTTGAGTTCGAAAAATTTTACTATTAAATTTTAAAATGGCATGGTGGAAAATCGCATTGAACGGTATTTTAGTAGCTATAGCAGGATATGAGGTAGGGAAAGAAACCTCTGAAGATAAAACTAACGAAAATAAAATTGCCAAATTTGAAACACACCCAAATATAGAAGATAAAGAAGAAATCTCTGATAAATGGTTGGTAATTTTTATATGCGTAAGTTAATTTTTAATTGTCACAATAATAATTCTAATAAAAAATTATATAAAGAACAAATTGAGACAATTGAATAATGTCCAACAACGCATCTAAATAGAAAGAAATCCATGACACATTATTGGAGGAAAAAACTAAAGCTGGCAAATCATATAAATGTATTAATAAAAGTATTCCCATAACAAGAGAAACTATTGTTAAACACCTAAATACAATTTTGGAAGCCCTTAATAACATTAGACAGGTGATCAATGCGGGAAAGCGCATACTTACCGTAGACCACCAAACAGAAGCTTACCAATTTTTCTCAGCAGTCCGAGACAAACTAGTATCTGCTCTAGCCAAACACATTATCGATTTTGAGGTACCAAACACAACAGAAGAGGAAATTCAAATAGATTTTTCATTACTTCTATCTGAACGCGCTCCTAGCCGAACCTCCTCACCCTCACTAAGTCGAACCACATCGGTGGAAGATATTAAATTAAACACCCCAATAATAAAGGTCACAATGCCACAAACCGTAGTAGAATTCATTAAAACTGTTTCGTCAGTATTACCAGAGTTTGATGGTAAACCAGAAAATCTACATAGTTTCCTAGATGCACTCGATATACTTGAGCAAATCAAATATACACACGAGGCATTGCCCATTACCATGATAAAAACAAAGCTGAAAGGTACAGCAAGGAATTTTATTAGTAATGAGTCCACGATCGAACAAATAAAAAACAAATTAAAAACCGCAATAAAGGGTGAATCAGTGGAAGTTTTAACTGCTAAACTACTGAACATCCAACAGCGTAGCAAAACTGCTAACCAATATACTGCGGAAATTGAAAAAATTACAAGGTCATTAGAAGGAGCATATATCTCTGATGGATTAAACCCAGACTTAGCCACGAGATATTCAACACAGGCAGCAGTTAAGGCCATGTGTAAAAACTGCTCTAATGACAAGGTCAACATGATCATGCAAGCAGGAACGTTCTCAACAATGAACGATGCAATCTCGAAATTCACTAACAGTTGCACCGAAATCACTGACAGCTCAAACACGATTTTAAAAGTACGACAGCAAGGTCAGTACAGGAGTAGTTTCCGTGGAGGTTACCGTAGTAACGACTATGGAAATTACCAAAATCGGAGATTCAGACCACAACCGAGATATAACAACAACTCGAGGTCGCACAACAACAATAATAACCGGAGAGGATCACAAGCCCAAAACGGCAATAGATCCTACAACCAGACCCGTAATGTGCGCGCCATAACTGAAACGGAAAACCAAGAAACTCCACTTCAAAATTAACAAAAAGAAAAATATGCGTACTAAATCTAAATTTAAACAGCTATATATCTACAAGGACTTCATTAAACAATTCATATTCAAATTTTTTAATTGATACTGGAGCCGATATCTCCATAATTAAAAAACAGCAAATAAATAATAAAGAAAAAATAAATATTGAACAAATCACAGATTTGAAAGGCATTGGTCAAGGAATAACTAGCACTTTAGGCACCATAAAAACAGATCTAAAAGGCGATGACCTTCTAATTTATCATAAATTTCATGTTGTAGAAGACAACTTTCCAATTCCATGTGATGGAATAATAGGCCTAGATTTCATAAAGAAATACAATTGTATTCTAGATTATGGAAAAACGGAGGATAAACTAATCCTAAGACCATATGATTTCCCTCAAACAATAACAATGAATCTAACAAACTGTCTGTCGGTCAACACAATCACAATCCCAGCTAGATAGACAAATTAAAATAAATACAAATAACAAAAATATTTTCATACCACACCAAGAATTATCCGAAGGCATTTATATTGCAAATACTATTACAACTAACCAGCAAACTTTCGTTAGAATTATTAACACGACACATAACAACACAACTATTCAAAATGATAAAATTAATACCGAAAATTTAGACGATTATACACTAATTAAAGCTAACACACATAGTAAAAGTTGCACAGATACAGAAAAACTAAACAGACTAACCAAAAATTTTCCCAAATTTTGTTAAAGCTCAATTAACATCACTTTGCTCAGAATTCATAGATATATTTGTACTGGAAACAGAACCAATTACTTCTAATAATTTTTATAAACAAAAGTTATATATGAAGAATGACAACCCCGTTTATATTAAAATTTATAGATTACCCCAAACACAGAAAGGAGAAATAACCAAACAAGTAAATAAGCTAATTAAAGACGATATAATAGAACCTTCAATTTCTGAATATAATAGTCCAATTTTATTAGTTCCAAAAAAATCACTTCCAGGAAAACAGAAAAAAGATGGAGATTGGTTGTTGACAACCGACAAGTTAATAAAAAATTAGCAGCAGATAAATTCCCACTCCTAAGAATTGATGACATTCTAGATCAACTTGGAAGAGCAAAATATTTTTCATGCCTAGACCTTACGTCAGGTTTTTATCAAATAGAATTACACCCAGACTCTACGGACATTACTTCATTCACTGCCGAAAATGGCACATATAGATTCAAAAGATTAGCATATGGATTAAAAGTAGCGCCAAATTCATTCCAACGTTGTATTAGGTTGTTCAGAAAACCATATGCTAAAAAATTTAAGAGACGTATTCTCTACATGTAGAAAATACAACCTAAAATTACATCCAGATAAATGTCTATTTTTCAGCCAAGAGGTAACTTACCTAGGACATAAATGTACAAACAAGGGAATATTACCCGACCCAAGCAAATTTGAAACAGTCCAAAACTACCCAGCGCCAAAAACTGCGGATGAAGTTAAGAGATTCGTAGCTTTCTGCAATTACTACAGAAGATTTGTACCGAATTTCGCGGAACACTCAAGAAAACTAACTAGGCTTTGCAAAAAGAATGTTTCCTTCGAATGGACAGAAGATTGTCAAAAAGCGTTTGTCTATTTAAAGGAAGCATTAATTAGTCCAAAACTTTTGCAATACCCAGATTTCGATAAAGAATTCTGCATAACAACAGACGCTAGTGGGTACGCTTGTGGGGCAGTCCTTAGCCAAGAACATGATGGCAAACAGTTACCAATTGCCTACGCTTCCAGGTCCTTCACAAAAGGTGAAACCAACAAAGCCACAATAGAAAAAGAACTGGCCGCAATGCATTGGGCCATAACCTTCTTCAGACCATACGTCTATGGTAGAAAATTCTTAGTAAAAAACGACCATCGCCCATTAACATACCTATTTTCAATGAAAAGTTCTTCATCTAAGCTGACGCGGGTAAGATTAGATTTAGAAGAGTACGATTTTGAGGTGGAGTATATAGCTGGTAAAGAAAATCATATCGCGGATGCATTATCCCGCATAACTATTACAAATTTAAAAGATATGTCAGTGGAAGCAAGTAAAATATTAAAAATAACAACAAGATCAGCAGCTAAAAAGACCAGTAATAAAATTTAAATTAAAGAAAGTCACAAAGAGAACCCCAAAATTTACGAAGCGCTAAATAAATTTGAAGTAAAAAGACATGTCGAGCTCGTTTTCAATCCTCCGAAATTATATTTCAAAAAAGGAAAGAAAATTTGTAGCATTTTTTTATAAAAGCAACCTAATTGTTGAGGATAAGATTGACTTAGTAAATTCTTTACCAGGCTCGAACGAGAAGCCGGCAATTTAGGACTTGTACAAGTACAGTTGTCCTTAGGGGACAAATTGTTTAAAAAGAATTATACTGCAGTAGGCAAATTTATGGAAATGGGAAATAAAGTTCTCAAAAAGTTAACAATCGCTCTAACCCCAGAGATTATATTATAAGTGTGACAAATACCGGGAAAATCAAAGAAATTCTGCACAAATATCATGACGGTCCTATTAGTGGTGGCCACCCAGGAATAAATCGCATGACTGATAAAATCAAGCAGAAATATTGCTGGCTGAATATGAAAAATGACATACGAAAATATGTAAAGAACTGCATCCACTGCAAGAAAAATAAAATTAATAAACATATCAAAGAACCAATGACAATTACGGAAACGCCTCCGAAAGCATTTAATATTGTACAAATTGACACAGTCGGCCCATTGCCAAGGTCAATAAACGTAAACGAATATGCAATTACCATTATATGCGATCTAACCAAATATTTGGTAGCGATTCCAGTTCCCAGCAAACATGCAACAACGGTCGCTAAAGCCATATTCGAGCATTTCATCCTTATTTATGGCCAAATGGAAACAATTTTAACAAACATGGGCACAGAATACAAAAATAGCCTGTTCAAGGAACTTTGTAAATTGTTAAAAATTGAGCATAAAACTTCTACACCGTACCATCACCAGACTTTGGGTACTGTAGAACGCAGTCACCGGACATTGAATGAATATATACGTTCATACATATCCAGTGACAAAAACGATTGGGATGAATACCTCAGATATTTCGGTTATTGTTACAATACAACGCCATCAACAACACATACTTAATTATTGTTCTTTCGAACTAATATTCGCAAAACAACCACCAAGTTATGAATTTTTGAAAGAAGATAAAATTAGCCCGGTATATAACCATGAAGCATATGACAAAGAAGTAAAATACAAACTTCAAATAGCACAGCAAAGAGCAAGAAAATTAATTCAAGAAGCTAAAGAAAAGCAAAAATCAAATTATGACAAAAATAGCTATAGTAAGGAAATTAAAATAGGAGATTTAGTATTAGTTAGAGAAGAGACCTCCCATAAGTTAGAGAATAGATATACAGGACACTATAAAGTTAAAACCATTGATAAAAATAACAACTATACTTTAATTCCACATAGTATAGGAGATAGCAATAAAAACAAAAAGGAAATCGTAATCCATAAGAATAGGCTTAAACCAATTTAAAACCTTTAAAAATAAGCATGGCACTTCATCCATAATAACAAAAAAAAAAAAAAATAATACATATACATAAGCATTCCAATTTACTCAATCTAATATACGGCACAAGCTGTATACAAACAAACACAAAACAATGGTAACAAGATCCTAAAACAATTAAAATTTTGTCAACCCAAACAGACATCAAGCGGTTCATTGAATATGTAAAATAGATATATATATAGTTGACTACAAATATATATATCTATTTTTTTTTTAAGAGGGAAGGTGTAGCATTACATAAACACACCGCCCTTTTACTTTAATTGTCATGTGCACATAAATAATGTATAAACAAATATGAATGTACACAAACAACATTCTACCAAATTAGTTATATTGAGCTCAGCGGGAGTTTATGCAAAGACAGTACAAACCACACATAGCGAAGATCTTGTTACACTTGTGCGAACGGTCAAAGACACCGCCAAAGTCAGTCGCAATGCCCAACTGATCAACCACAACAGTTTGCCAATTCGACTGACATATTAATATATTTATTGCCACCATATGTCGACTCAGCATATTTTAGAGTTATGCATTCTAGTTTGTAGGTATTAGTAATATGCACCTATGTAGGTATACGTTTTAGTTCGTAAATAATTTGTAAGTATTAGTGTAAGAATTTTGTATAAAAGAATGTGTAACCAATAAAGAAAAGCATTCAATAACCAAACTTCAACCATTTTATTTAAACGGCCCCAAAAATGTCATCCATCAAATCTGCAAATGGAACATTGCATGGCGTTGCGTCTGTCCTTTTGTTGTTGTCGGTACTCTGCTTATATGCCCTAGTAAAGTTGTAAACTTGGCTGTGAGCATCTCCACCGTCGTTTGTTGGCTTTTTTGATAGGAATAAATATAACAAGAAAGATGGACGTTAATTAAACAACGTCTCCATAGAAATATTAAACTCACCAAAACACCTTGGCTCTCCAAATCCAGAAGTACATTCTGCATAGCATATTTTTTTCTCCTCACATTGTTGAACTCTTCCTTCCTCGCAATGTATGCACTTAAAAAGCCCTCGTCTCCTCTGTATTCCAAATCCTCCGGTCATTAAAAGATACAGTTATATGTATTTCATAGAATTTATCCGGTGCATTGATTTTTATACATTCATTTTATTGCCAATCAATGCGATGCATATGAACTCTTTCGTAATAAGTTACTTTATTGCATTTCGAACTTTGTCCCTGCAAAAAGGTCTGTTTCACTGTCCAATTCTGTTTAAGCTGTCCAATTCTGCGGCAGATAACCTACGCCTAACAAATTAAAAAAAGAGTACGATTGTCTTCACAAATTTTTATACAATCGTTACATACCTAAATTGGAGTTGGACCTTCAAAGCAACCCGAAGAAGTTTTGGGTTTTTATAAATAATATACGGAAATCTAATGGCTTCCTACTAGTCTCGAGTATCGGAAAGTCCCTTGGAAGCGTGTATGCGTATTTGAGAACAGTGATTGGATTCCTGATACTGGCTCTGAATTTTTCGACCCAATTGTCAGCTCAAATTCTATTTCAGTCTTTGCTATTTCTTCAGATGACGTATCACAAGCAATATCAAACTTAACATCTACACCATTTTCACATTATAATGAGAAACCTTCAATTGTACATGAGAAATTTTCATTTGAAAATCAGATTAGTCAATTTACAATAAGAAAACTTCAGTCACTTTCAAATAAGAATATTTCAATTCAAAATAGGAAAACATCATTTGAAAATCAGAATATTCCCTTTAAAATAAGAATATTTCATTTAACAAAAAAAAAAAATAAATAATGGCGGCGATATACCAACAGGTTATCATAACCTCTAACGAGATTTTTAGCCGAGCTTCTCTTTCCAACTTGTGGTGTGTTGCTTTTTGAGTTTTCCTACAAGTTGGCGGGACCTACAGTTTTTTGCCGACTCCGAACGGCACTTACAAAGCAAATGCATTTTTTCTGAGAGGCTTCTCATGGCAGAAATACACCCGGAGAGTTTGCCAAACTTCTGCCGAGGGGGACCCCGTTTAGAAAAATTCTTTTTCTAAATAATTTTTGATGTTACTTTTGCCGGGCATCGAACCGCCACGACTTGGTGTAGAAGGCCGAGTACTTAACTGCTACACCACGGCGGCCGCCATTTAGGTTAGGTTAGGTTCAAGTGGCTGCCGCAGAGGCACACCTAGGCCAGTATTAAAAGGCCCGTTGTGATACCACCAACACTAGGAAAAACCCCGGTATTACCGCAATTCTCCACATAGCAGAATCCCGGGACTGACATTCCTATACCGACACCGTTACTCCCCCTCGAACCATTTAGATGACTTGATGAAGGCCATCAGGTCCTTTATGTCCAGCTCCGTGACCTGGCGTAGGCTTACCAGGAAGGGAACTCCCAAAAAGTGCATTCTCGCGCCACTTAAAGCCGGGCAGTTGCAGCTGAGGTGCTCCACCGTTTCCTCCTCCTCATCATCCTTACAACTCCTACAGCATCGTCGGTAGGGCACACTTAGTCTTTCTGCGTGCCTACCAATGAGGCAGTGCCCAGTTAAGACGCCTATTAATATGGAGATTTCTCTTTCCTTAGGGCATAAATTTGTCTTGATCTTTTATGATCCCATTTCGGCCAGGTTTCTTTGGATATCCGGCATCCTGGAGATTGCAGCCATCTTTCGTTGGCTTGGCGGAGTGTGTACTCCTTCAGCATAAGCTTGCATGTGGCAAACGGCATACCTAAGCGCTCTTTATCCCGAAGAACATGCTTAGTCGTGCTCTGCCTCGAAAGTTCGTCTGCCCTACAATTTCCCTCAATGTCCCTATGCCCCGGGACCCATGTGAGGTTCACGCGATTCTGTTGGGCCATCTCTTGTAGAGATCGACGACAGCTGAGCGTCAGTTCAGAGTTGAACGAATAAGAGCCAAGGAATTTGATGGCCGCCTGGCTGTCGCTGAATATAAAAATGTCCGGTCCGATAGTGTGTTGGCCTATCCAAGCCGCGGCGTCCATGATTGCTGAAGCTTCAGCCTGGAAGACACTGCAGTGATCAGGTAGTCTGAAGGAGAGCTCAAGGTTCAGATCCTTTGAATAAAACCCTCCTCCGACTCTGCCGTCTAGCTTCGAGCCATCAGTATAAATGGAAGTGCCGCCATGAGTGGCGGGACTCCGATCCGTGCGCTCCCATTCTTCCCTGCTGGGAATGTTGATTTTAAAACCGCTATCTCCGACTGTTGTGGTCGCACAACGATCTGTGCTCAGCGGAAGAAAGCTATAGGATCCCAAAATACAGGCGTGTACAGTAGTGCTTGCGCGCCAGCCGGACGTTTCCCTTAGACCTTGAAGGATTTGCTCCGGTATTTATAAAAATGTTTAGTGATGCTATCAGTCTTCCACTGTCCTTGCTTTTTAATACTTGCCTAAAAAAGGTACTTTCCTCTATTCTTGGAAAATTTGTACAATCTCGCCAATATATAAGTCTGCGTTACAAAAATAAAAAATAAAGACACTCATCAAGCGACCTAGCTAAGATTGTTTATCTACACCATTTTCACATTAAAATAAGAAACCTTCAATTTAAAATCCGATTTATCAATTGAAAATGAGAAAATATTATTTTAAAATGAGATTTATCAATTTAAAATTAGAAAACTTCAACTCAAAATAAGAAAATTTCATTTCAAAATCAGATTAGTCAATTTAAAATAAGAAAGCTTCAGTTTAAAATAAGAAACTTTCATTTCAAAATCAAAATAGTCACTTTAACCCATTTTCGGCCGCTACAAGAAATAGCCATAATTTTTTATTTTCCTTTTAAGACAGCGTTTATTGGGCCCTAATCAAGAAAAAAAAATTCCGTCCGTCCGTTTCCTTAATATGGAGTGGTCGAAAAATCGACCGCTGGCCGTTAATGGTATAGCATATTTAAATAAAAATCTCTGCAGCGAAAACAAATTTGCTTCAACGAATTTTGAACTCTTTTATTTCTAAGAACATTTTAGTTACCCACTTTACAAACCACCAGGTTCGTTGTTAGTGGGTAGTCAAACAGAGACTCGGCCCTAGCGTTATAAGCGGAGCTTCCCCACTGGACGTGATGAGCATTAGCGTCAGCTTCAATAATAAGATGACCCTGCAGAAATTTTCCACCAGCTGTAACTTCACCATTTGAATAGTTGGGTGTTCAGCTCAGACTTGCCCAAAATACAGTTTTTGACCTTGCCCTCCTCATTAGCTTGGATAAGCTTGTATCCCTTGGTTCCCAATCCACAGATCCTTGAGCTATTGACCCAGGGCTCTTGGATAAGGACAACGTCTATGTCGCCTTTAGAAAGACGACTGCTTAAAACAGCCGAGGCTGCCTTAGATTTATGCAGGTTTATCTGCATCACCACCAACATGAGAGAGCTCAGACTTCCCTGCCACCGGTGTATCGTCGAGGTCTGCCTCGTCTAGGAGGCTGTTTTCCATCGACGAGTTGTTCAGACCACCTGCACGATTTGGCGTAGCGGAAGCCCTACTATCTATGGTAGCATCAACATTGGTGCGCTCAAGATTGGCTGCCACCACCGTGACGTCGAGGTCTTCCCCGTCCGACAGGCTTTCTTCCATCGTTGGCACCACCCCCGAAATTTGACATGGCAGATAACATGCTTTCCGCATCGGACTCCTCCGCTTCCACTTCCGGTGCCCCGATTTCCGAGTCCTCCGGAGTGGCTGGAATGGCAGCGCGCTGTGCATCGCCACGGTATACATGAATCGCGATTTCACCCGCACCGTACTTCACTCGTCCATTGCACCTTTTAAGGGGCTCGAGTGCCTCCTTATTCAAGTTGAAGATTACCTGCCTATCAGGCCCTACCGCATCCCCGACCAGATTGACACCAGTCCTGCGTAGGGAGGGACGAATTCATGACCCGCAGCATTGTGAGAACTCTCTCAGGTTCCGCAGGGATTGCAGGAATCCATGCCCTTGCCCTTGGCCGATCTGGGATGTCCTTCCAGTCGACGACCTCGATTCTTGCTCCTGAGTAGACTTCTTTATCCGAACAAAAAACGATTAAAATTAGTAGTATTTTTATCCATATACTAATATTGTAGTTAAATTATTTTTGGTACAATTTTTGCACTCTTAGTACTAAATAAGTTCTGAATTAACTAGCAATGCAAACAGATCACGAAAGTATTACATTAGTTCAAAGATATAGATATCCAAAGTTGGTGGTCGAAAAATCAACCAGCGGCCGAAAATGGGTTAAAATAAGAATACTTCAATTCCAAATAGGAAAACATCATTTGCAAATAAGAAACTTTCGTTTTAAAATGAGAATAATTATACATTGAACAAACGGGGCAAACATTTGTCTAATTTCTGATTTTAATTTGATAGTTTCTTATTTTTAAATGAAATATTCTTATTTTAAAGTGACTATTCTGATTTTCAAATGAAGCTTTCTTATTTTAAACTGAAGCTTTCTTATTGCAAATTGACTAATCTGATTTTGAAATGAAGTTTTCTCATTTTAAATTGACTAATCTGATTTTCAAATGACAATTTCTCATGTACAATTGAAGGTTATAATGTTCAAATGGTGTAGTCGAGTGTATAATGAAATGGTATTTGAAAAATCGCCTGTCCCCTAAAATTTTTTTTTATCGTTAAAAACTGGTTTTCCTATTTTTGAACCGATTTTAATTTTTCCAACGGTTTTGTAAAGTATATACATATAAACAGCAGTTTGTTATGTTATAAGGTATAAGAAGAAATTTTTGCACCTAAATCTGAAATTTTTTCGTTTTTGACCCATTTTTTTGGTACAATTCGAAAAACATTAAAGCACAAATATTATTGTTCTACTCTTAATTCTGAGTAAAACTAGACTTTATTTATTGAAAAATGTTAAAAATTGACGAAGTTACAAAGTTTTTTCGAAAACAAGAATTTCAACCTTTTTACCACCCACTGCATAGCAACGTATTGTTGACATGCTTGGTCGACCGGCCAGCGGTAAAACTGCATGATATCACCTCATGATAGCGACCTTTTCAGCACAACAACACCAACAAGTGATTCCATTGATGCCAAAGGTAAAGTTGCCCTAACAGAACTTTAAAGGTTAAGCAGATACAAAGTCAATTCTTAAGTTTAAAGTTTAAATAAATTAAGTTTTTAAGTAAAATGAAGAGTTAAGTGTTTCACTTAAGTAATATATAATGTTAAAAAACTACTTTTCTTATTTTCTACTTTGTATCAACATATAACACTTAGTTGTATTGGCTTGGACTATCGGTCATTTGAATTAAAATTTTGAAAAATATTATTGGTCAGTTCGTAAAATATACGTGAATTAAATAAACGTTTTGTGAATTTTTCATTTTTTTTCTTGTGTTGGAAAAATCTCTGCGAACATTTAATAAGCAACAGGACTAGCTTAACTTGTGTAAAGGTAAGTTAAGCGACCTAGCAGACATTGTTTATCTAGTACAGTGTAATAGGTTCTAGGTTTGAATATAAGTCATTACATAATAAGGTAAGATGTGTGATAAACGCAACAACTTTTGTTATGCCTGCGGTTTATTTGTCGATAGACAAATATGGCAGTGATTGAAGCGTTCAACTTTTTTTTCAAATGCTCCTACGTGGAAAGCGCTTGGTTTGAACCCGAGGTTGTATGTTTGACGTCCGGTACACATAATGACCAGGGTTTACCATTTGTGGCTCCTATGGCTTGGCATTATCAAATATATCACAAGCCTAATGATTACTACTTCTGCCAAACAAGTATCGATGGTTACCGCTATAAATCTCGTCACTGCATAAAATATGCTGATGTACTGTCTGTTTCAAAACCAATCCTGAGAGAAAAAGCGGATGGGGCGACTGTGGACAGAAAACCAGAAAGTGTTTCTGAATCCAACCCTCAATTTTCAAACAAGCGAATTGACCAACCGTATATTCCAACTGGGGCAAGAGGAACGGAACGTCATTTTGTGACCTATCAGGACTATTGTGATCTTGTGCGGGATTTGGATTTGTCTATAAGGCATACAGAGAAGTTGGCCTCTCGATTGAAGCAGTGGAATTTGGTAGAAAATGACTTCAAAGTTACACTTGGCAGGGATAAAGAACTAACCTTCGATACTGATGATACCGACAATAATCTGGTGTATGCGTTGATGTGGATAAATTTTCCGCCGCACTCGATCACGAGCATTGCCCGCAAGATTGGCGATTGTTTCTTGACGATTCTTGCAAAAGTGAGTATCTATTATTATTATAATACAAAACTCCGGCAGTTTCTACCTTAACAGCTTGGATACGTACGAGAGAACAAAAATCGAGTAAGTATAATTCGAAAATTAATTCCCAATTCACTAATGTCATAGGCTTGAAAGCAGTATTGTTGCACAACAACAATTAGCTACCACCTGTTCCTTTAGCATACGCCACTGATATGAAAGAAACATACCAAACAATGGAGAAGTTCCTTCGATTAATAAATTACAATAAGTATCACTGGCAGATTGTTTCGGATCTTAAAGTCCTGACAATTCTATTCGGAATGCAAGGAGGCTACACCAAAAATCATTATATGTGTAAATATTGGCCATCGAGACAGTTTTTCCAACTAGGCAGGAAAAACGTTCTCAACGTTCCATTAGTAAAGGCTGACGATATCATTTTACCGCCACTGCATTTGAAACTGGGCTATATGAAACAATTTGTCAAAAGGCTTTACAAAGACAGTGAGGCCTTCCTACATCTGAAATTAGTTTTCCCTAAATTGAGCGATGCCAAGATTAAAGAAGGTACTTATAAAGATTCTCCTCCCTTTACTATTCCAAAAAAAGTATTATCCAAATGTATTTATTACGATAATGAATTGCAGGCATTTTCGTTGGACCACAAATTCGTAAGCTTATTGTAGATGAAGTTTTCGTTGAAAAATTGAACCAAGTGAGGAAAAGAGCATGGCTTAGTTTTATTTCTTTATGTAAATACTTTCTTGGAAACGTGAGAAGTGCTAACTATGTTGAGGTGGTCCATGAATTCTTGGAAGCGTATGGAGAAATGGGATGCATGTCTATAAAAATTCATTTTTGGCACTCCCATTTGGAATTTTTCCCAGACAATCTCGGACGATTTAGCGACGAACAAGGAGAACGTTTTCATCAAGAGATATTGACCATTGAAAAACGGTTTGCAGGAAAGAACCAAGTGAGGATGTTAGCTAATTACTGCTGCTCACTTATACGTGAACGAAAAAGATCAAGCAAATATTTCTAACTCGAACCTATTTTGAAAAAGTAAAATTTTTCTGTATACAAAGAACAATGAAATCAATAAAAATAATATAATGAGTTTTACTGCTGAAATTCTTGTTTTCGAAAAAACGTTCTAACTTCGTCAATTTTTAACTTTTTTCAAGTCTAGTTTTACTCAGAATTAATAGTATAACAATAATATTTGTTTTAACTAAAGCATGTTTTTCGAATTATACCAAAAAACGGCGTAAAACTCGAAAAAACGAAAAAAAATTTACGAAAATATCAGATTTAGGTGCAAAAATGTCTTCTTATACCTTAAAAAATAACAAACTGCTGTTTATATATTAGGAATGCCATTACTAACTTTACAAAACCGTTGGAAAAATTAAAATCGGTTCAAAAATAGCCCCTCTAGAAATTTTTATGTGTCGACAAACATGAAAAAACGGTTTTTTTAACGATAAAAAAATTTGAGGGCACAGGCGATTTTTCAAATACTGTTTTGTGTTACACTCGACTAGATAAACAATCTTAGCTAGGTCGCATGATGAGCGTTTTTTCACTGTAACACTGTGTTATAGAAACATTGTAAAACAATGTACATTTGCCAAATATTCGATAAAATTTTGAATAATAAACTTTACCAGTCCCCTATAGATCTCTTTAGCTGATTTCAGCATGGGTTTCTCCCAGGTAGATCCACATGCACCAATCTTTTAATTATTACGAACCAAATTGTTAAGGCGCTGGAGCGAAAATATCAATTGGACGTAATATGTATATTAGGGTGATTCAACACCCATACTTTTATATGGGAAAAAATTAGTTTTTTTTTTTCAAAATGAATTTTCTTTTAATTTTCGAAACTTTTTTCAAAATAATTTTACATGCTCTCAAAGTTTAGCTTTGAAGCTTCCAAAATGCTAAGCCATGTGCGATTATCTTAACTATTAAAATAACTACAGCCTTTGAAAATTTAATAGATTTTATACGTGTTACTGTGTATGTGTGTGCATTAGTACACAACTCAGTCATTTTTAAATGGCTGTAATTATTTTAGTAGTTGAGATAATCGCATATGGCTTAGCATTTTGGAAGCTCCAAAGCTTCAACTTTAAGGATATGGAAAAATATTTCAAAAATTAAAAGAAAATTCACTTAAAAAAAAAATGCTATTTTCCCCATACAAAATGTATAGGAAAGGGCGAAAGAAAATAGCTACCCCTAAGGGTTAAGTTCATCATCATCATTTATTGGCGCTTAACCGCCTAAGCGATTTTGGCCGTTTCGTATCAAAGCACGCCAGTCATTCCTTTTTAGCGATAACCGACGCCAATTGGAAACCCCTAGGGAGTTCAAGTCATCCTCCACCTGTTGTTTCCATCTCAGTCGAGGCCTCCCCCTTCCTCTGCTGCCGAATTCAGGCGACGATAGGAAAACCTTCTGTGCTGGAGCTTCTTTGTCCATTCGCATAACATGGCCCAGCCAGCGGAGTCTTTGGGCTTTAATTCGCTGGACTATGGTCAGATCTGCGTAGAGCTCGTACAGCTCATCGTTAAATTTCCTTCTATACTCGCCGTTGGCATCACGGGAAGGACCATAAATCTTCCGGAGAACTTTTCTCTCAAATACTCCAAGGGCCATCTCACCTTCTCTTGACATTGTCCATGAATCTGAGCCATACATCAGGACAGGTATGATGAGAGACTTATAGAGCGTGATCTTTGTTCTTCGAGAGAGGACTTTACTTCTCAATTGCCTACTCAGTCCAAAGTAGCACTTGTTGGCAAGAGTGATTCTCCGCTGGATTTCTAGACTGATATTATTTTCGGTGTTAATACTGGTTCCCAAATAGACGAAGTCTCTCACAGTTTCAAATTTGTAACTATCAACAGTGACATGGCTGCCAAGGCGCAGGTGCGCCGATTCTTTCTTTGATGACAGCAAATACTTCGTCTTGTCCTCGTTCACGGCAAGACCCACTTTTTTCGCTTCCTTATCCAGTCCAGAGAAGGCAGCGCTTACGGCGCGGTTGTTAAGGCCAATTATATCAATATCATCGGCATACGCCAGCAATTGCACGCTCTTGTAAAAGATTGTACCATTGCGGTTTAGCTCTGCTGCTCGAATTATCTTAAGTTAGAGCGCTAATTTTTTGCAAGGCTTATTTTCTCATCAATACTTAACTTTTTAGGGGGTAAGACGAAGTCGATATTTTTTTTGTATCACTGACTTCTCTAAAGCTTTCGATAAAGTCAATCATTCTGTTTTACTCCACAAACTCGCCTTGTATGATATATATCAGGTTCCCTTCTGAAGTTGTTTCGCACAGGAGCATTTGCCATTGCGCGTCTTAAGGGTCGGGCAGGGCAATGTGTCTGCCCGAATAAATTTACCAATTAAAATACTTTATTGAGTGCAGCTTGTCATGGCTTGCCTCGATTGACTGATTGTGCGCGAGGTAAAAATTGTAAAATGAATAACACTAGTTTACAAATAATTAGTTTGAAAAAATACCAAGATATTCATGTATATGGATGAATTTGCACTGATATGCCGAGCAAAAACACATTTTTTTAATTTTTTGTATTGGTTGGTTTTCGGGATATCGGTAATTTTGTGTTTTTTCAGATACCACTTCATTTAAAAATTATTTTCGCCAATGTTACAAAAGCGATGGACGCAAGCAATACCTCGTTGGAGAGAAAATCAAAATACGCTTCCAACGACGTATAATATGTAGGGGTGGTCCAAACTATCGCTGACCAATAGCTGGTCAAATTCGGAATTTTGTCGAATTTTTACGATTTTTGGAAAAATTTTGGTTTTGAAAAAGTTTTTTTTTATGCGGAGTTGTAAAAATCAGGAACTTTTTATTTTTTTTTCTAAAATTAGTGTGTATAATTACAAACACTTTAAGTTTTCTGTTTCTGGCGATTTTTTTTGCAACTTTCAACATCCCTACTGTTGTAACTGCCTGGTGCGGGAGAGGAGGAGTGGCGGGTCGGCATGGTTGTAGCCCGGCTGAGGCTCGTCGGCATTGGGGCGCAGTTCTTGCCACTTCTCCTTTCCCAACAGTTGCGAAGCAAAATTAGAGTTCATGCCTGGGGAAAGAATATATGCAAAACAGAGATAGAGATATAGAAAAAGCGGGAGAAAATCTGTCCGAGTCAGGTGGAGCCTTCCCACCCCTCCTGTTCACGAGATGTGAACAGCCTTTGGACTCTACTATGGCTCCGCTTCCCGAGTAGAGTCCCCTTAAACCTGACTAATGTCCGTCTATGTGTACTTACGTTACTCCATTATTTTCTCAACTACCCCAACTTACCATCAGTTGCCACAAGGGCAACACCTGCACCAACAAATGTATGTCTTTAGCCAGACATGTTATGGACTCAATTAACTGAAGTAAAGAACTCAACCCATGTACTTTAAAGGAAACTTTCTTTTGAATTTACAATATTCGATAATTTACAATTTTATTCAAAATATTCAATGATAGAAAATAAACCCTTACGCTAATTGAAAATTCATTCTTAATACAAAAATTTCTATTAATTATTTTCTAATCCTAACACTTAAAAGATATTCAAAATTTTAATGGCGACTGGCAACTTCAAAAAAAAATCTTAGAATTCAACCAGCCTAATGTGTATCTAGTTATTTGTGCACGGGCACACATTTAAATATAATTAACTATGTATGGAAGTATGTGCGCTCCTCTCTCTAAAATTTGTAAACAAACTATGTATATATATGTGTATGAGGTCTCACTCAGATAAATTGGTAACTACATTTATGTGTGTATGAGCATTCTCGCTCTGAGTAAAAAAGATCTAATAATATATATATGAAGGTATGTGTATGTGTGTGTGTGTGTATATTATTTTTCCTCTGCAAAACACTCACCTCGCTTTACAGTCCACGTTGGTACCAAAGTGACGATGCGAGCTGAAAAGAAATGAGAAAAAAACAAACAACATACACAGGGCTATATTAAAGACAGTGGTTCAGTTATAGGTCTTTGACCGCTTGACCGTGGTCAAGGCTAATTTTTAAGAACAATTGTCTTTTGGGTTTTAGTTTAACAAAGCGGTTCGGTGCATATGCATTATTTTATGCATATGCTAAAAAAAAATTTCGTATACAAAAAAAATTTCGCGATAAATCGGTTAAGTGGTTTCGCCAAAGCTAAAGTGACTAAGTTAATGAAAAATATAAACGCATAATTCGCGGAATCGAATCGAGAAAAAAAATCAAAAAAAGTTTGTGAGAAGTTTGGAATTACTTTTAAATTGTGAGTGCACAACACTAGTGAGAACACTAGTAAAATGAACCAAAAAAATGTTTAAGTTGCAAACAAGAAATGCAAAAAAAAAAAAAAATTGTTATATTGTGAGCCAAGCTCGGATACTATGTTTAAAAATTATTGCTAGCAAGTGGCAGCACACACCTAAGTGTTTGTGCATATGCCTTAGCCGGAGTCGGCACGATAGTGAAAAAATTGTATATAAAAAAACAAAAAAAAGACTAAAGGTAAGAAAATTCAAAATGCAATCGAACTTCTACTCACTAACTTATAAAACTAGTAAAATATGTATGTAAATAAATTCATAAATGTAAAAATTTAACAAATCAAAAAATTCAGTTTGAAAGTTTTTTTTCAAAAAAGTTAGTTGGGTAATGCACCCTTTTAAATGTACAGAAGTGTGTGTGATGGTGGTGGTAGTAAAAATTAAAGTTGAAGTTGGTGAGCACGCTGTCGCTGAACCGAGCTTAGTTACTCTCTCTCTCTCACCTCTCTGCGGTGTTTCTGTGTTAGTGCTATGTTTTGTGTCGCCGTGTATATGTGTGGTGAGTGAATGTTTCAGAGTCGATGTTGCCAAGTAGATATTTATGTTGCTGATAATCTTGCCCAAATTCTGTACATGTTGCTGTGGCAATTAAGAATGTTGCTCATACTGATGCTGTTTTGTAATGGAAAAATGTGTTCTACCCTCTTTTGTAGTGTTTGACGTGCCGGTATGATATTAAATGTTGGTATGATGTCGATTCCCTGTGTTTTGTGTGAGTGAGTGTGTGTGCGTGTCTATATAATTTTTGGCCTGGTTTCCAAAATTGGTTTTGGCTCAAATTCTGCCTTTTGGCCAAGTAAAAAGTCCTCCAAAGATTTTTAGTGCTATATATGTGAACGTGTGATATGATCGTTTGTTGTTGTTTTCCGTGTTTTTCTATGTGTGAATTTGTGTGTGGTTTTATGTATTTTGTTGGCGAGCGTTTATATACTTAAATGTCGCGGCCTTCGTTTGGCTTCGTGGGCTGCAATAGAGAAATGTATATGGATATTTTTTTTCTCCAAATATTTTTATTTTTTCAAATTTCTTGATAACTTTTGTTTTCTGGCCCTTTAAAAATAAAATAAAAAAAATTTTCTCGTTTATAAAAATGATCAGAAATCCATTAAATTAATTCCTTCAAAAAAAAAAATGTTCTTCTTCTTCTTCTTTGTTTGCATACGTGCTCGTGTATATATATACTTACATATATACATGTAAGTGCACTTGTGCATATTTTAATATTTTTGATTTTCCGAATTATATTAAATTTTATCTAAATTGAAATTCAAGTAAAATCCAAAACGTAAAAAAATGGGATTTTGGGTCAAAAATTATAATTCGTGGTTTAAAATTTTATGGTTTTGACAAAAGTGCAAAAAAATTATTTACAACAACAATCCAACATATTTGTTTGCGGTCATGCTCGTGTACATATTTACTTACATATGTACACGTAAGTGCATTTATGCAGTTTTTAATCTTTTAGGAATTTTTCGAGTAACATTTTAGAAAATAAAAAAAATAACAAAATTTGAGAAACGGTTTTGGGGCTCAAAAATATTATTTAATATTTCACGAATATTTTAGTGGATGCTGATGCAATTAAATAAACGGTCCTTTTCAGGGCCACAAAACTTCTAAACAGAGAGATCAAAAATTACGAAGCATCATTTTAGTTATAAACAAATAAAAATTATTAAAAAAAAATGTTTCAAACCCTTGCCAGAAAACCACAATCTAAATTAACAAAAATCTAATTTTTAATCGGAGCTTTACAAAACGATAAAAAAAATCTCTAGCTTCACCAAAAGTTATTCAAATAAAATTCCACAAAAATTATTTTAATGAACTTTACAAAAAACAAGAAAAGGTTCTTCAAAAAAAAATTTTTAAAAATTTCACAAAGTGACTTACCGGTAACTCTTCAGATTGCTTGAAGGGATTTATCTCGCCCTGGGGTGGCGGCTCTCCTGGCGCTGGCTAGGATCCTCTTGGGGACTCCTAGAGGTAAGGAAATTCACAATTTTGTTTACGCTCGCGTTTACTTCAACGTGAAACCGCACTTAAAATAAGACTTATAATTTGTACACACGCGCACCTACACTTTAAGGTGAAAAACGCACTTTGTAAATAAACTTTGTTTTCAAACACTTTTGGCACTCGATCAAGACCGCGACTTTTTCAAATTTGATCTGTCGATCAGCGGAACCCCTTTTTATACACCATTGTCCTTGCGGCATTTCGGGCACCGTACGGCACGAATTGCCTGCCTGCTTTGGTCGAACCAATCCGCGTTCGACACTTAAGCGGCACGTATATGTGCATATGTACGAGCAACATTTTAACCCACTCACACCATTATCCACCCGCTATGCAAATATCGTAAAAACGAATAAGGGAGTTCGGTTACCGGTTGCCCATACTTCTGCTCATATACCCGCTTGCGCGTAGTCAGAGAAATCTTCAAAGGCTGTCGTTACAGGCTCGCATCCGCCAATGGTGCCTGCATCATGGAGCGTGTGCGTAAAAAAAATTCATAACACAGCCTTGGGTTGGTTTGTAAGTCCTGGGCTAACGTGTGGCCTCGACCCACGATCTAATGCCGGGCTTCAAGTTCGCTTCTTACCCAACATCTACTACACTTAACATTTATTACGACACAAAATTTAAATAAATTATCAAAAACTAAATCTAATATCACTGGGTTTAAACAGACTTAACCTAAGTTATCACAGATGGGCATCTTAATCCTATATCACAGGGTAAACCTAAAACTATATCACAGATTAAAAAAATTGGTCAAGTTGCAAGGATGTAAATGGAAATCTATGTCAAGTCTGCAATGTATAATCAAAAAATAGTCAAGTCAAAAATTTTATAATTACATTAGTAGGTCAATAAAACCTAAAATAATTGCATAAATAATTACAAAAAAAAAAATACAAAAAAATTTAGTCCATTTCCTAAGGTCAAATTTTCAGGTACAAAAGTGATTACAAAACACGCAACATGCAACATATATTAACATCATGCCACATATATGTCCTTAGCATGGTATACCCCGATTTTCTTCCCGCTAACATCACCGAGTTCATACATAGAGTTCCCGATTGATTTTAACACAACGCATTTCACTTGCTTTGGGGCAAGTTTGGGATTATAATTATCGATTTGTGAACTCTGTTTGAAATTTCGGCGGTATACCATTTGTCCAATTTTAAATGACACATCCCAACTCCTAGTATTATAAACCTTTTTACTGCGTTCGTGGGCCAACCTCAGCTCTTGCATAATCTTATTCCTAATTGCTTGTAGTTTATCTGCAGATGTTTCCACCTCGCAGCCTACATCCTTAACTGTCCCTAATTTTCTGTATACTTCGTACGATGCACCATGTTGCACCATTGGCATACCAAACAGCGCGTAATACGGTGAAGTATTAATGGCGGAATGGGCCACACTTCTTAGGGCAAACGTTGCATCACTTATGTGTTTGTCCCAATTCTTTTGATTCTCTCCTACGTAGGACCTAATTATTTGTAAAATTGAGCGGTTTACTCTTTCTGCCGCATTGCCTTGTGGCGAGTAGAACGCTGTCCTTATGTGTGTTGCACCATACTTTGCTAAAAACGACGCGAACAGTTCTGACACGAACTGTTTGCCATTGTCAGAGTGTACGTACTCTGGCACACCAAATACATGAAATACATCTCTTTCTAAAAATTTTACCACTTCAGCTGAGGTTGCCTTACGCATCGGTTTCAAAAACACAAATTTCGAAAAATGATCTAAACATACAAACACATAAACATTACCATCACACGTACGTGGGTATGGACCCATAAAATCGATAAATAAACGTTGAAAAGGGCGTTCAGTAATATGTTGTTTTCCCATCAACGGTTTGTGGAAAGCATTTTGTGTTTTATTGCTTTTGCAAATATCGCAACCTTTAACATAATTTTGCACGTCGGCAACTAGTCCAGGCCAGTAATATCTTCCGCGTATGCGCGCTAGGGTCTTATGAATACCCCCATGACCTGCAGAAGGCGAGCAATGCGACGCTTCCACCAACCCCGAACGCAGTTCAGTCGGTACCCAGAGCTTCCAGGCATGGTCTCCTTGAAGCCCTTCCCCCCTGTCGAATTGCGTCCGTCTATAAACATACCCGTCTGACACGCACAGTTCGGGTAGTTTGTCTTTGTTTGATGTCACCGTGTCAATCAGTTCTTGATACTCAGTCGTTTTGAAGTACGGTGAGGTGACATCTATGTCTAGTACTCTGTTACTTAACAAAATTTCATTCATTTCGGCCCTGGATAAAGCGTGTGGCACTAAATTTTGGGTGCCTTTACGGTGTTGGATATCAAAGTTGTATCCTTGCAACTTCAAACTCCACCTTGCCAGCCGACCTGATAGGTCTTTCTGACCCATCAACCATTTCAAGCTGGCATGATCAGTTATCACCGTAAAGGGCAATCCCTCGATGTAAGGCCGGAACCTCTTTATACTCAGGACCGCTGCATAACATTCTAGTTCAGTAATACTGTAGTTGCGCTGTGCCTTGTTCAACTTTGCTGATAAGTAGGCAATTGGTCGTTCGTTTCCGTCCTCGTCTAGTTGGAAGAGTACACCTCCAACTCCGTCCGTTGATGCATCGCATTGTACATAAAAGTGTTTGTTGAAATCCGGATGGATTAACACCGGCGCCGAAATGAGTTTCTGTTTTAAACAATTGAATGCTCGCATTGCTTCGTCCGTCATTTTAAAAGATTTTATTTTGTCTTTAGTGAGGCAGTCGTGCAGTGGTGCTGCAATAGTGGCGTAATCCTGTATGAATCTACGGTACCAGCCTGTCATCCCTAGGAACCGCCTGAGTTGCTTCGGGGTTCGGGTTTCCGGGAAGTCTCGCATTGCTGCCACCTTATTTAGATCCGTACGGATACATCCATCGCCTACAACATAACCCAAATAACGTACCTCTTTAAAACAAAACTTACTCTTTTCAACGTTTATCGTCAATTTTGCATCACGAAGACATTTTGCAACACGGGACAACAAATCTAAATGGGACGAAAAACTCGCCGCGTTGCACAGTCCAAAAGGCATGACTGTGAAATGGTACAGAGGTCTACCAGGTACAGTGAAAGCAGTTTTCTCCCTGGACTTTCGCTCTAAAGGTATCTGCCAAAACGCGTCTTTTAAATCAATGGCAGATATGTAGTAATACACCAAGCCACATGGCTGTCTCCTGATCAAAGAACAAGAAACCAGATTGATCATGTCATGATCGACGGCAGACATAGCTCCATATCGACTCGGACCATTATCTTGTTGCAGCCAAGATACGCACACGCCTCTGTGTAGCAAAGAAAGTGCGCACAGTAACGGAAGGAAAGTTTGACGTCGAGAAGCTGCGCACGACACAGACAGCTGACAATTTCTCCACTCGACTCTCACACCTGCTATCGGAGAGCAATCCTCGACCTAACGATGCAACCGAGCAATGGAAGCATATCTCTCACTCATTACGTACCGCCGCTGAGGCCACTATAGGGTTCCAGCGGGCCCGCAAAAACAACTGGTACGATGAGGAATGCAGCACTGCCTCGGACAAAAAGGACGCTGCCTACAGGGAGACGTTGCGAACGGGCGCAACCCGCAGTGTATGGCAACGCTATCGTGAGGCAAAGAAGGAAGAGAGACGCCTTTTCAGAAAAAAGAAAAGTGAGGCCGAAAGGCGTGAGTGTGAGGAGCTTGAGATGCTGGCTGACAGGAATGATGCCCGAAAATTATATGAAAAGATCCGGCGGATGACGGAAGGTTTTAAGACCGGGGCAAGTTCCTGTAAGGACAATAATGGCGACCTGGTAACCGACGTACAGAGTGTACTTAAATTATGGAGGGAGCACTTCTCCTCACTGCTAAATTGCGAGGGAGACGTCGAACCCGATACCCCAATCCCTGACGATGGAAAAGTCGTCCCACCACCTGACTATGATGAAGTGAGGATAGCTATATCCCGGCTCAAAAACAACAAAGCGCCTGGAAAAGACGGACTACCCGCCGAGCTGTTCAAACACGGAGGCGAAGAGCTGGTAAAAAGCATGCATCAGCTCTTATGCAGAATATGGTCAGAAGAGTGCATGCCTCCAGATTGGAATTTAAGTGTGCTCTGCCCAATCCACAAGAAAGGCGATCCCGCTAACCGCACCAACTACCGCGGAATCAGCCTTCTTAATATCGCATATAAGGTTCTTTCTAGCGTATTGTGTGAAAGACTGAAGCCCATCGTAGACAAGCTGATTGGACCTTATCAGTGTGGCTTTAGACCTGGTAAGTCTACCATCGACCAGATTTTCACGATACGCCAAATCCTGGAGAAGACCCATGATAAAAGAATCGACACACACCATCTCTTTGTCGATTTCAAAGCCGCTTTTGACAGCGCAAAAAGGAGTTGCCTGTATGCCGCCATGTCTGAATTTGACTTCCCTGCAAAGCTTATACGGCTTTGCCAAATGACGTTGAGCAATACTAACAGCTCCGTCAGAGTCGGGAAGGACCTCTCTGAGCCATTTGAAACCAAACGAGGCTTCAGACAGGGCGACTCCCTTTCGTGCGATTTCTTCAACCTGATGCTGGAGAAGATAATTCGAGCAGCAGAGCTAAACCGCAATGGTACAATCTTTTACAAGAGCGTGCAATTGCTGGCGTATGCCGATGATATTGATATCATTGGCCTTAACAACCGCGCCGTAAGCGCTGCCTTCTCTGGACTGGATAAAGAAGCGAAAAAAGTGGGTCTTGCGGTCAACGAGGACAAGACGAAGTATTTGCTGTCATCAAAGAAAGAATCGGCGCACCTGCGCCTTGGCAGCCACGTCACTGTTGATAGTTACAAATTTGAAACTGTGAGGGACTTCGTCTATTTGGGAACCAGCATTAACACCGAAAATAATATCAGTCTAGAAATCCAACGGAGAATCACTCTTGCGAACAAGTGCTACTTTGGACTGAGTAGGCAATTGAGAAGTAAAGTCCTCTCTCGAAGAACAAAGATCGCGCTCTATAAGTCTCTCATCATACCTGTCCTGATGTATGGCTCAGATTCATGGACAATGTCAAGAGAAGATGAGATGGCCCTTGGAGTATTTGAGAGAAAAGTTCTCCGGAAGATTTATGGTCCTTCCCGTGATGCCGACGGCGAGTATCGAAGGAGATTTAACGATGAGCTGTACGAGCTTTACGCAGATCTGACCATAGTCCAGCGAATTAAAGCCCAAAGGCTCCGCTGGCTGGGTCACGTCATGCGAATGGACAAAGAAGCTCCAGCCCAGAAGGTTTTCCAATCGTCACCCGAATTCGGCAGCAGAGGAAGGGGGAGGCCTCGACTGAGATGGAAACAACAGGTGGAGGATGACTTGAACTCCCTTGGGGTTTCCAATTGGCGTCAGTTATCGCTAAAAAGGAATGACTGGCGTGCTTTCATAGGCGACGGCCAAAATCGCTTAGGCGGTTAAGCGCCAATAAATGATGATGATGAGATATGTACCTGGTATTCTGAAGCCGACTTAGAATACCGTCGATATGTGGGAGTGGGTAAGCGTCTTTGATGGTTCTATCATTTAACTTGCGGGCGTCAAAACATAGGCGATTTTTGGTTCCTTTGATCACTAATGACACGGGTGAATTCCAACAGCTGTTGCTTTCTTCAATAACCCCCATCTCCAACATCCTGTCTAGTTCTGCGAAGACCAATTTTTGTATTGCTGGGGAAATAGGATAGTGGCGCTGTTTCACGGGAAGGTGTTCATCAGTCACTTCAATGATGTGCTCCTCTACGTCGGTTTTGCCCAACCCAAGTACCGCCAATGAAGGATACTGTTCTTTTACGCGATCAAGAGCTATAGTTTCTTCGTGGCTCAGCTCGTGTTGCACGGCGTCAAATGAAAAGTCACCCTCGGCAGGCACGAGCTCTGACACGACATTTGTCTCTGAGTGGATTTGGGGCCCCCTACTGACTAAATTAAGCTGGAAGGCTTTCCAGAAATCGATCCCTAGATAGACCTCTTGTTGCAACCCAGGTACTATAAGGAATTCCAGCTCCCGAGTGGTATTGTCCCAAAGCACTGGAAGAGTCACTACTCCGATAACCTCGGTTTCACCCCCATTGGCTGTCTTGACGTTCTGGCCCTGGATCGGCAGAATCAGATTATCTTTACCTACAAGCAATTTATGGGCGTTTTTCCCCAAGCAGCTAGCCCCGGCCCCTGAATCTAAGAGCGCGAGCACCTCGAGTCCACCGATCTCCGTTTTCGCGAACAACCTATTGTCGCCCTGCACTGTCACGATTGTTGAAATTATCTTCTTCTTAATTCTTTTAAATAACTTTTGTTTTTCCCTAATTTTCCTTATCTTTTCAAAATTTCTCTTCTTTTTCTTGGCGTTCAACTCCTCACAAAATATTCTCCTTCTGGCTTCTTCATACTTTAATTTCCTAACGTGTAAACTATCTCCAATTTGTTCGATTTTCTTTTCTACCACTTTCTCTTTCTTCTCTATTTCCTTATCCCTCTTTAAGATCTCTATCTTCCTATTTTCTACGAAATCTCCGGGCGATCCTGGTTTGAGGCAGAGCTCCCGGACATCTCTGCCAACGCCCGGTTTCCCGCCTCTGGCTTGAACACACAAAAAGACGAATCAACACCACACGCAAAACATCTCATAAAATGAAAATTGGATTTACATTTAGTGTCCTTTGCTGCTTCTGCCGGGTTCTTTGTGTGAAAATCCACCGGCATGCCACAAGCATAAAACATCATAAGGTGAAACGGGGATGGACAAAACATTTGGTTTTGGACAGGACTAACATTTTGACAATGGACATTGGACGACGAACTTGTAACAGGACTAGGATAATTGGTTGGAATAATGGGTTTAGGAGGAGGATTTTGGGTGACAGGGGCACGAGACACATTTCTATTAACATTAAGATTCTTATTGTCTCTCCTGCTTTTCTGCCCAGACCTCACTACCCAATCCTATCTCACTTACTGGCTTTCCCCTTGACCTATTTTCCTTCATTAATTTTTCCGCCCTCTTACACTCTAGCTTTAATTCCGCCAAAGTTTCTGTTTTTGTGGCAAAAGTTAAGTTGGCCAGGTACGGCTTTAGGTTGCCCTTTATAATTTTGACCAGCTCTTTCTCCGGGATTCTTTGCCTCAGTCGGAACGTGAGATCGTGGACGTCGGCGTAGAACTCGTCGAAACTCTCTTGGGGCTGCTGCTTCCGCTCCATAATCTCTCGGATCACCTCGTAATCCGACTCTGCCGACTTGAACTGCGACAAAATCTCCCTTTTTAAACCGAAGAAGTCAAAGGACTCATCATCGGCGTGATCCTCCAGTACCTGCCAATACCACTTGAGAGCTGGCCCTGTCACTAAGCAATGGAAGTCCGAAAAGAGTTGCTCAAAGGACAGTTGGTACTGGATCCGCATTCGTTCTAAGCGAAAAAGAAAGCTTTCCACCCTCATACCTTTTATTGACCCGTCGAATTTCAGGTGCCACTTATCTAGATCCACCTTCTTCCGCCCCGAGTAGTTGAAATGGCTGTGGCCTGCATCTGTGTGGTTCCCAGTGCTGTGGTGGTTCGCTGTAGCATCCCTATTTTGTCCTGGCGTGGATATGTTTGGTGGAGGAGCTGATGCAACAGGAGCGCGCATAGACGTCTCCACATGAGCGACACGATTGCTAAGGGTGGATATATCCGCCCTTACCTTTCGCACTTCGCCCATGTGACGATTCATCTCAGCGTTCTGCTGCATCATCACCTCCATCATACGTCCAAGGTGGTCGATTCGCTCGTCCACAGTTGCCTGCGTGCGCTGGTTGCAACCATTGTTTCCGCCGTTCGTAGCCTCTCTTCCTTCACCTCCAACAGCTCCTTCCCCGCAGTCAGACATCTCCATCAGCTGGTCTAATTTCTTCGAGAAACTAAGGGACTGGTTTGCCACGTTCAAAGTGACCCTATCGGTAACCGTCAATTCCTGTCGGTTACTCGGAATATCCACGTGCCCAAAAACCCTAGATGCACAACGGTTCAAGAGGTCTATCGGAACGAAATCGACCGGGAATTCGATGCCTGTATCGATTTGGGTGAACAAGGACCCTGCCACCTGATTTTGTAATTCCAAGTCCCGTGCTAATCTGCGTGTTACCCTCCTGTCGCTTGCTAAAATACCTAAGCCACTCTTTGGAATTGCCCCCTGGTCCTTGGACTTCTCCATAAACTAATGGGACGGGTACACAAAGGAAGAGACCCACAGTCTGACAACCAAGCTCAGACTTAAGAACTGTCGAACGACGAAAACTATGAACGTCCAAAGCTGACGAGTTTTCCCAATACCCAACGATGTAAAGGACAAACGAGTGGATTTTAAACTATGTGATTGCCTATGTGTTTATTTGGCGATTAAAAAAAATATATATATGGGTGAACAATATAAAAGAAATAACAATAATTCACTACAACCAGATATAAAGCAACAATGTATGTATATATTTATGTATATGTATGTGAAATAAATGGGTATATATGTATATGTAATGTTAATGAGTAAAAAAAATGTTAATAAATATGTAATCAAAATTCCAACAATCTTAGATTTCCAAAAGGGTTTTTTATATTTGGGGGTATATATGTATCAATATGTGAAAACTCAAAAACAAAACCCCAAAATAGAACTTCAAAAATTATAAAACTTCCAATAAAAAAAATAAAAAATTAAAATGAAAAATATTATAAATTAAATTGGTATCCAATAAATAAAACAAAAACAATCCTAAATAAGATCTTCAAAAATTTAAAAATTGTAAATAAAAGAGAAACTAAAAAAAGGTTTAAACGATAAAAGATAAAGCTTTTATAGGAAACTTCAAAAAAGTGTTAAGGGACTGTTGGTGCCTTTGGTGTCGTCCTCGCCTGATGGACACCGTGGGTAGTTGAGTATGATAATGAAAAGTTCTGTCCAAGGTCAAAGTCAGCTAATCCCCATTTAACTATGGAATGTGGCACGACAGCGTCTTAAGGCTGGCTCCAGACGTGGTTGCCACAATTCCCCCTTTACCCCATTAATCTACTTTACCCCTGCAGACATACAAAAACCTCACATACGTACAGTGCTGGACCATACATATGGCAGCTAATGTTGTATGCAACAAACACAAAAAGAAGGAATGTCGTCTTAAAGTACTGCCGATGACTTCTGATACCACTTTTATCAAACGTTGGAGTTCTTAAAAGGAACTCAGAAATCACCGCCAGCACTCCCCCCACTGTCTTGTCACTCAGGCACATATCGCTCGTTGCTTGCAACAAGTGCTGTTGCCCTCCTGACCCTAACTCTGTCCGTGAGAAGGAAAAATTACGAAAGTGAAAGAAATAGGAAAACTGAAAATAGTACAAAGGAAAGTAAAAGAAAGTACGAGAAAATGAAAATTAGAAAGTAAAAAAAATTAGGAAAAATATGAGAAAATTGAAACTTTAATCTAGTGGGCTATATCGTTGTCGTTGGGCGCCATTGTTACGTAACTGCCTGGTGCGGGAGAGGAGGAGTGGCGGGTCGGCATGGTTGTAGCCCGGCTGAGGCTCGTCGGCATTGGGGCGCAGTTCTTGCCACTTCTCCTTTCCCAACAGTTGCGAAGCAAAATTAGAGTTCATGCCTGGGGAAAGAATATATGCAAAACAGAGATAGAGATATAGAAAAAGCGGGAGAAAATCTGTCCGAGTCAGGTGGAGCCTTCCCACCCCTCCTGTTCACGAGATGTGAACAGCCTTTGGACTCTACTATGGCTCCGCTTCCCGAGTAGAGTCCCCTTAAACCTGACTAATGTCCGTCTATGTGTACTTACGTTACTCCATTATTTTCTCAACTACCCCAACTTACCATCAGTTGCCACAAGGGCAACACCTGCACCAACAAATGTATGTCTTTAGCCAGACATGTTATGGACTCAATTAACTGAAGAAAAGAACTCAACCCATGTACTTTAAAGGAAACTTTCTTTTGAATTTACAATATTCGATAATTTACAATTTTATTCAAAATATTCAATGATAGAAAATAAACCCTTACGCTAATTGAAAATTCATTCTTAATACAAAAATTTATTTTTCCTCTGCAAAACACTCACCTCGCTTTACAGTCCACGTTGGTACCAAAGTGACGGTGCGAGCTGAAAAGAAATGAGAAAAAAAAACAAACAACATACACAGGGCTATATTAAAGACAGTGGTTCAGTTATAGGTCTTTGACCGCTTGACCGTGGTCAAGGCTAATTTTTAAGAACAATTGTCTTTTGGGTTTTAGTTTAACAAAGCGGTTCGGTGCATATGCATTATTTTATGCATATGCTAAAAAAAAATTTCGTATACAAAAAAAATTTCGCGATAAATCGGTTAAGTGGTTTCGCCAAAGCTAAAGTGACTAAGTTAATGAAAAATATAAACGCATAATTCGCGGAATCGAATCGAGAAAAAAATCAAAAAAAGTTTGTGAGAAGTTTGGAATTACTTTTAAATTGTGAGTGCACAACACTAGTGAGAACACTAGTAAAATGAACCAAAAAAATGTTTAAGTTGCAAACAAGAAATGCAAAAAAAAAAAAAAAATTGTTATATTGTGAGCCAAGCTCGGATACTATGTTTAAAAATTATTGCTAGCAAGTGGCAGCACACACCTAAGTGTTTGTGCATATGCCTTAGCCGGAGTCGGCACGATAGTGAAAAAATTGTATATAAAAAAACAAAAAAAAAGACTAAAGGAAGGAAATTCAAAATGCAATCGAACTTCTACTCACTAACTTATAAAACTAGTAAAATATGTATGTAAATAAATTCATTAATGTAAAAATTTAACAAATCAAAAAATTCAGTTTGAAAGTTTTTTTTTCAAAGAAGTTAGTTGGATAATGCACCCTTTTAAATGCACAGAAGTGTGTGTGATGGTGGTGGTAGTAAAAATTAAAGTTGAAGTTGGTGAGCACGCTGTCGCTGAACCGAGCTTAGTTACTCTCTCTCCCTCACCTCTCTGCGGTATTTCTGTGTTAGTGCTATGTTTTGTGTCGCCGTGTATATGTGTGGTGAGTGAATGTTTCAGAGTCGATGTTGCCAAGTAGATATTTATGTTGCTGATAATCTTGCCCAAATTCTGTACATGTTGCTGTGGCAATTAAGAATGTTGCTCATACTGATGCTGTTTTGTAATGGAAAAATGTGTTCTACCCTCTTTTGTAGTGTTTGACGTGCCGGTATGATATTAAATGTTGGTATGATGTCGATTCCCTGTGTTTTGTGTGAGTGAGTGTGTGTGCGTGTCTATATAATTTTTGGCCTGGTTTCCAAAATTGGTTTTGGCTCAAATTCTGCCTTTTGGCCAAGTAAAAAGTCCTCCAAAGATTTTTAGTGCTATATATGTGAACGTGTGATATGATCGTTTGTTGTTGTTTTCCGTGTTTTTCTATGTGTGAATTTGTGTGTGGTTTTATGTATTTTGTTGGCGAGCGTTTATATACTTAAATGTCGCGGCCTTCGTTTGGCTTCGTGGGCTGCAATAGAGAAATGTATATGGATATTTTTTTTCTCCAAATATTTTTATTTTTTCAAATTTCTTGATAACTTTTGTTTTCTGGCCCTTTAAAAATAAAATAAAAAAAATTTTCTCGTTTATAAAAATGATCAGAAATCCATTAAATTAATTCCTTCAAAAAAAAAAATGTTCTTCTTCTTCTTCTTTGTTTGCATACGTGCTCGTGTATATATATACTTACATATATACATGTAAGTGCACTTGTGCATATTTTAATATTTTTGATTTTCCGAATTATATTAAATTTTATCTAAATTGAAATTCAAGTAAAATCCAAAACGTAAAAAAATGGGATTTTGGGTCAAAAATTATAATTCGTGGTTTAAAATTTTATGGTTTTGACAAAAGTGCAAAAAAATTATTTACAACAACAATCCAACATATTTGTTTGCGTTCATGCTCGTGTACATATTTACTTACATATGTACACGTAAGTGCATTTATGCAGTTTTTAATCTTTTAGGAATTTTTCGAGTAACATTTTAGAAAATAAAAAAAATAACAAAATTTGAGAAACGGTTTTGGGGCTCAAAAATATTATTTAATATTTCACGAATATTTTAGTGGATGCTGATGCAATTAAATAAACGGTCCTTTTCAGGGCCACAAAACTTCTAAACAGAGAGATCAAAAATTACGAAGCATCATTTTAGTTATAAACAAATAAAAATTATTAAAAAAAAATGTTTCAAACCCTTGCCAGAAAACCACAATCTAAATTAACAAAAATCTAATTTTTAATCGGAGCTTTACAAAACGATAAAAAAAATCTCTAGCTTCACCAAAAGTTATTCAAATAAAATTCCACAAAAATTATTTTAATGAACTTTACAAAAAACAAGAAAAGGTTCTTCAAAAAAAAATTTTTAAAAATTTCACAAAGTGACTTACCGGTAACTCTTCAGATTGCTTGAAGGGATTTATCTCGCCCTGGGGTGGCGGCTCTCCTGGCGCTGGCTAGGATCCTCTTGGGGACTCCTAGAGGTAAGGAAATTCACAATTTTGTTTACGCTCGCGTTTACTTCAACGTGAAACCGCACTTAAAATAAGACTTATAATTTGTACACACGCGCACCTACACTTTAAGGTGAAAAACGCACTTTGTAAATAAACTTTGTTTTCAAACACTTTTGGCACTCGATCAAGACCGCGACTTTTTCAAATTTGATCTGTCGATCAGCGGAACCCCTTTTTATACACCATTGTCCTTGCGGCATTTCGGGCACCGTACGGCACGAATTGCCTGCCTGCTTTGGTCGAACCAATCCGCGTTCGACCCTTAAGCGGCACGTATATGTGCATATGTACGAGCAACATTTTAACCCACTCACACCATTATCCACCCGCTATGCAAATATCGTAAAAACGAATAAGGGAGTTCGGTTACCGGTTGCCCATACTTCTGCTCATATACCCGCTTGCGCGTAGTCAGAGAAATCTTCAAAGGCTGTCGTTACAGGCTCGCATACGCCGATGGTGCCTGCATCATGGAGCGTGTGCGTAAAAAAAATACATAACACAGCCTTGGGTTGGTTTGTAAGTCCTGGGCTAACGTGTGGCCTCGACCCACGATCTAATGCCGGGCTTCAAGTTCGCTTCTTACCCAACATCTACTACACTTAACATTTATTACGACACAAAATTTAAATAAATTATCAAAAACTAAATCTAATATCACTGGGTTTAAACAGACTTAACCTAAGTTATCACAGATGGGCATCTTAATCCTATATCACAGGGTAAACCTAAAACTATATCACAGATTAAAAAAATTGGTCAAGTTGCAAGTATGTAAATGGAAATCTATGTCAAGTCTGCAATGTATAATCAAAAAATAGTCAAGTCAAAAATTGTATAATTACATTAGTAGGTCAATAAAACCTAAAATAATTGCATAAATAATTACAAAAAAAAAATACAAAAAAATTTAGTCCATTTCCTAAGGTCAAATTTTCAGGTACAAAAGTGATTACAAAACACGCAACATGCAACATATATTAACATCATGCCACATATATGTCCTTAGCATGGTATACCCCGATTTTCTTCCCGCTAACATCACCGAGTTCATACATAGAGTTCCCGATTGATTTTAACACAACGCATTTCACTTGCTTTGGGGCAAGTTTGGGATTATAATTATCGATTTGTGAACTCTGTTTGAAATTTCGGCGGTATACCATTTGTCCAATTTTAAATGACACATCCCAACTCCTAGTATTATAAACCTTTTTACTGCGTTCGTGGGCCAACCTCAGCTCTTGCATAATCTTATTCCTAATTGCTTGTAGTTTATCTGCAGATGTTTCCACCTCGCAGCCTACATCCTTAACTGTCCCTAATTTTCTGTATACTTCGTACGATGCACCATGTTGCACCATTGGCATACCAAACAGCGCGTAATACGGTGAAGTATTAATGGCGGAATGGGCCACACTTCTTAGGGCAAACGTTGCATCACTTATGTGTTTGTCCCAATTCTTTTGATTCTCTCCTACGTAGGACCTAATTATTTGTAAAATTGAGCGGTTTACTCTTTCTGCCGCATTGCCTTGTGGCGAGTAGAACGCTGTCCTTATGTGTGTTGCACCATACTTTGCTAAAAACGACGCGAACAGTTCTGACACGAACTGTTTGCCATTGTCAGAGTGTACGTACTCTGGCACACCAAATACATGAAATACATCTCTTTCTAAAAATTTTACCACTTCAGCTGAGGTTGCCTTACGCATCGGTTTCAAAAACACAAATTTCGAAAAATGATCTAAACATACAAACACATAAACATTACCATCACACGTACGTGGGTATGGACCCATAAAATCGATAAATAAACGTTGAAAAGGGCGTTCAGTAATATGTTGTTTTCCCATCAACGGTTTGTGGAAAGCATTTTGTGTTTTATTGCTTTTGCAAATATCGCAACCTTTAACATAATTTTGCACGTCGGCAACTAGTCCAGGCCAGTAATATCTTCCGCGTATGCGCGCTAGGGTCTTATGAATACCCCCATGACCTGCAAAAGGCGAGCAATGCGACGCTTCCACCAACCCCGAACGCAGTTCAGTCGGTACCCAGAGCTTCCAGGCATGGTCTCCTTGAAGCCCTTCCCCCCTGTCGAATTGCGTCCGTCTATAAACATACCCGTCTGACACGCACAGTTCGGGTAGTTTGTCTTTGTTTGATGTCACCGTGTCAATCAGTTCTTGATACTCAGTCGTTTTGAAGTACGGTGAGGTGACATCTATGTCTAGTACTCTGTTACTTAACAAAATTTCATTCATTTCGGCCCTGGATAAAGCGTGTGGCACTACATTTTGGGTGCCTTTACGGTGTTGGATATCAAAGTTGTATCCTTGCAACTTCAAACTCCACCTTGCCAGCCGACCTGATAGGTCTTTCTGACCCATCAACCATTTCAAGCTGGCATGATCAGTTATCACCGTAAAGGGCAATCCCTCGATGTAAGGCCGGAACCTCTTTATACTCAGGACCGCTGCATAACATTCTAGTTCAGTAATACTGTAGTTGCGCTGTGCCTTGTTCAACTTTGCTGATAGGTAGGCAATTGGTCGTTCGTTTCCGTCCTCGTCTAGTTGGAAGAGTACACCTCCAACTCCGTCCGTTGATGCATCGCATTGTACATAAAAGTGTTTGTTGAAATCCGGATGGATTAACACCGGCGCCGAAATGAGTTTCTGTTTTAAACAATTGAATGCTCGCATTGCTTCGTCCGTCATTTTAAAAGATTTTATTTTGTCTTTAGTGAGGCAGTCGTGCAGTGGTGCTGCAATAGTGGCGTAATCCTGTATGAATCTACGGTACCAGCCTGTCATCCCTAGGAACCGCCTGAGTTGCTTCGGGGTTCGGGTTTCCGGGAAGTCTCGCAGTGCTGCCACCTTATTTAGATCCGTACGGATACATCCATCGCCTACAACATAACCCAAATAACGTACCTCTTTAAAACAAAACTTACTCTTTTCAACGTTTATCGTCAATTTTGCATCACGAAGACATTTTGCAACACGGGACAACAAATCTAAATGGGACGAAAAACTCGCCGCGTTGCACAGTCCAAAAGGCATGACTGTGAAATGGTACAGAGGTCTACCAGGTACAGTGAAAGCAGTTTTCTCCCTGGACTTTCGCTCTAAAGGTATCTGCCAAAACGCGTCTTTTAAATCAATGGCAGATATGTAGTAATACACCAAGCCACATGGCTGTCTCCTGATCAAAGAACAAGAAACCAGATTGATCATGTCATGATCGACGGCAGACATAGCTCCACCGTTCTGGACGTGCGTACCCTTCGTGGTCCCAATATCGACTCGGACCATTATCTTGTTGCAGCCAAGATACGCACACGCCTCTGTGTAGCAAAGAAAGTGCGCACAGTAACGGAAGGAAAGTTTGACGTCGAGAAGCTGCGCACGACACAGACAGCTGACAATTTCTCCACTCGACTCTCACACCTGCTATCGGAGAGCAATCCTCGACCTAACGATGCAACCGAGCAATGGAAGCATATCTCTCACTCATTACGTACCGCCGCTGAGGCCACTATAGGGTTCCAGCGGGCCCGCAAAAACAACTGGTACGATGAGGAATGCAGCACTGCCTCGGACAAAAAGGACGCTGCCTACAGGGAGACGTTGCGAACGGGCGCAACCCGCAGTGTATGGCAACGCTATCGTGAGGCAAAGAAGGAAGAGAGACGCCTTTTCAGAAAAAAGAAAAGTGAGGCCGAAAGGCGTGAGTGCGAGGAGCTTGAGATGCTGGCTGACAGGAATGATGCCCGAAAATTATATGAAAAGATCCGGCGGATGACGGAAGGTTTTAAGACCGGGGCAAGTTCCTGTAAGGACAATAATGGCGACCTGGTAACCGACGTACAGAGTGTACTTAAATTATGGAGGGAGCACTTCTCCTCACTGCTAAATTGCGAGGGAGACGTCGAACCCGATACCCCAATCCCTGACGATGGAAAAGTCGTCCCACCACCTGACTATGATGAAGTGAGGATAGCTATATCCCGGCTCAAAAACAACAAAGCGCCTGGAAAAGACGGACTACCCGCCGAGCTGTTCAAACACGGAGGCGAAGAGCTGGTAAAAAGCATGCATCAGCTCTTATGCAGAATATGGTCAGACGAGTGCATGCCTCCAGATTGGAATTTAAGTGTGCTCTGCCCAATCCACAAGAAAGGCGATCCCGCTAACCGCACCAACTACCGCGGAATCAGCCTTCTTAATATCGCATATAAGGTTCTTTCTAGCGTATTGTGTGAAAGACTGAAGCCCATCGTAGACAAGCTGATTGGACCTTATCAGTGTGGCTTTAGACCTGGTAAGTCTACCATCGACCAGATTTTCACGATACGCCAAATCCTGGAGAAGACCCATGATAAAAGAATCGACACACACCATCTCTTTGTCGATTTCAAAGCCGCTTTTGACAGCGCAAAAAGGAGTTGCCTGTATGCCGCCATGTCTGAATTTGACTTCCCTGCAAAGCTTATACGGCTTTGCCAAATGACGTTGAGCAATACTAACAGCTCCGTCAGAGTCGGGAAGGACCTCTCTGAGCCATTTGAAACCAAACGAGGCTTCAGACAGGGCGACTCCCTTTCGTGCGATTTCTTCAACCTGATGCTGGAGAAGATAATTCGAGCAGCAGAGCTAAACCGCAATGGTACAATCTTTTACAAGAGCGTGCAATTGCTGGCGTATGCCGATGATATTGATATCATTGGCCTTAACAACCGCGCCGTAAGCGCTGCCTTCTCTGGACTGGATAAAGAAGCGAAAAAAGTGGGTCTTGCGGTCAACGAGGACAAGACGAAGTATTTGCTGTCATCAAAGAAAGAATCGGCGCACCTGCGCCTTGGCAGCCACGTCACTGTTGATAGTTACAAATTTGAAACTGTGAGGGACTTCGTCTATTTGGGAACCAGCATTAACACCGAAAATAATATCAGTCTAGAAATCCAACGGAGAATCACTCTTGCGAACAAGTGCTACTTTGGACTGAGTAGGCAATTGAGAAGTAAAGTCCTCTCTCGAAGAACAAAGATCGCGCTCTATAAGTCTCTCATCATACCTGTCCTGATGTATGGCTCAGATTCATGGACAATGTCAAGAGAAGATGAGATGGCCCTTGGAGTATTTGAGAGAAAAGTTCTCCGGAAGATTTATGGTCCTTCCCGTGATAACAAAAATCTAATTTTTAATCGGAGCTTTACAAAACGATAAAAAAAAATCTCTAGCTACACCAAAAGTTATTCAAATAAAATTCCACAAAAATTATTTTAATGAACTTTACAAAAACAAGAAAATGTTCTTCAAAAAAAATTTTTTTAAAATTTCACAAAGTGACTTACCGGTAACTCTTCAGATTGCTTGAAGGGATTTATCTCGCCCTGGGGTGGCGGCTCTCCTGGCGCTGGCTAGGATCCTCTTGGGGACTCCTAGAGGTAAGGAAATTCACAATTTTGTTTACGCTCGCGTTTACTTCAACGTGAAACCGCACTTAAAATAAGACTTATAATTTGTACACACGCGCACCTACACTTTAAGGTGAAAAACGCACTTTGTAAATAAACTTTGTTTTCAAACACTTTTGGCACACGATCAAGACCGCGACTTTTTCAAATTTGATCTGTCGATCAGCGGAACCCCTTTTTATACACCATTGTCCTTGCGGCATTTCGGGCACCGTACGGCACTTGCCTGCCTGCTTTGGTCGAACCAATCCGCGTTCGACACTTAAGCGGCACGTATATGTGCATATGTACGAGCAACATTTTAACCCATCATCATCATCATTTATTGGCGCTTAACCGCCTAAGCGATTTTGGCCGTTTCGTATCAAAGCACGCCAGTCATTCCTTTTTAGCGATAACGGACGCCAATTGGAAACCCCAAGGGAGTTCAAGTCATCCTCCACCTGTTGTTTCCATCTCAGTCGAGGCCTCCCCCTTCCTCTTCTGCCGAATTCAGGCGACGATAGGAAAACCTTCTGTGCTGGAGCTTCTTTGTCCATTCGCATAACATGGCCCAGCCAGCGGAGTCTTTGGGCTTTAATTCGCTGGACTATGGTCAGATCTGCGTAGAGCTCGTACAGCTCATCTTTAAATTTCCTTCTATACTCGCCGTTTCTTCGTTCTTCGCCTCACGATAGCGTTGCCATACACTGCGGGTTGCGCCCGTTCGCAACGTCTCCCTGTATGCAGCGTCCTTTTTGTCCGAGGCTGTGGTGCATTCCTCATCGTACCAGTTGTTCTTGCGGGCTCGCTGAAACCCTATAGTGGCCTCAGCGGCGGTACGTAATGAGTGAGAGATATGCTTCCATTGCTCGGTTACATCGTTAGGTCGAGGATTTCTCTCCGATAGCAGGTGTGAGAGTCGAGTGGAGAAATTATCAGCTGTCTGTGTCACGCGAAGCTTCTCGACGTCAAACTTTCCTTCCGCTACTGTGCGTACTTTCTACGCTGCACAGAGGCGTGTGCGTATCTTGGCTGCAACAAGATAATGGTCCGAGTCGATATTGGGACCGCGTAGGGTACGCACGTCTAGAACGGTGGAGCTGTGTCTGCCGTCAATCATGACATGATCAATCTGGTTTCTTGTTCTTTGATCAGGGGACACCCAGGTGGCTTGGTGTATTCGCTTATGCTGGAACCTGGTACTACTGATGACCATATTGCGGGAAGCGGCGAAGTCAATCAACCTAGTGCCGTTGGGGGATGTTATATCGTGGAGACTGAATTTTCCAACTGTAGGACCAAAGACTCCTTCCTTTCCCACCTTGGCATTAAAGTCGCCGAGCACGATTTTGATATCATGCAGGGAACAGCGATCATAGGCTTGTTCAAGTTTATCGTAGAAGGAGTCCTTCTCTGCGTCGTCCGTCTCCTCAGTCGGCGCATAGGCGCAGATAAATGTTATGTTGAAAAACTCGCCTTGATGCGAATCGCAGCGAGACGCTCGTCCACAGGAGTGAATGCTAGTACTTGGCGGCGAAGTCTCTTTCCCACCACAAATCCTACACCACGCGCTTTGCCGCGTGTCTGGCCACTGTAGTATACGTCACAAGGACCGATGGTCGTCTTTCCTTGCCCCGTCCATCGCATTTCCTGCAGGGCGGTGATGTCAGCCTTTGCATTTGCGAGGACATCAACCAGTCAGGCAGCGGTACGCTCCCTAGAAAGGGTCCGGACATTCCACGTACATGCCCTAATATCCTTCTCGTAGTCCATAATTCGTTTTGCCGGGTCGTCAACATTAAAGGGGGTTCTCATCCGAGGCTTTGTTGTTTTTCTTTTCATTGGAATTAGGTCTTTTACGTGGCGGGTCCCAAACCCAGCGCACAACCCGTTTCGGGGTAAAATGAAACTTTCACCATTGTATTTGAATATTCGACGACGGGGTTCTTCTTTTGTGGCCGTGGCTCAGACACCGCGGTCGAATTTATGGTTTTTTTGCAATGAAATGAAAGTGGAAAACGAGAATTCCTCGATTAATACACTGGTCGTTTATTGTATATAAAGAGTGTCAACAAAGTTATTTTTATTACCTTAATTATGGCGTTGTAGAAATCCTGGGGTGGCTGCGATGTCGATCCTGGCTCGGTTGCTGAAAGAATAGACGGTTGTCAAGTCGTTGACAACCGTTGAACCCAAAATCATCCTCCGGTTTTAAGGGGAGGTGAACCAACACATGCACACCCACTTGCATGTATATGTGCTGACAAAACATGAATAATCATGCATACGTACAGGTGGGTGTGTGGGTGCTTGGAAAGTGACATTAGGGTGTCACTATTTCTAAGATTTTAGGCATCGGGCCTAAACATGCCGGCCCCCTTGCGATACGCAACATTCTGACCAGCCCCGGGATTTCCATCACGCCTTCTCTTATTCTAGGCTCTTAAATCTATCGTGGGATGCTGGGTAGCACTGTGCCCGCTTTCCTCCTTCGAGCCACCTCCTGAGGTTGAGGTCTGTCACCACTGGTAGTTTGGCCGTGTCGTACCTAGCTGTTAAATAGATAGAAGAGACTTGAAAAATAAAAGTGGTATATTTCTTGCCAGGTGTGCCGTACTTAAGAGAAAAATTTTTTTTTTTTTTTTTTTATTAAAACGTAGTCTTAAAGCTAGACTTAAACCTAAACTTACATGCTAGTAGCCCCGGAAAGCACCCACCCAAAAATGGTGCTTTGAGCCAACAGGGACCCAAACGACGGTGGCAAGGTGCTTGGGTTTACGACGTCGGCATAGACGTCGCCGCCGAGAATCAGTTGGATCGGCGCTGCTGTGTAGAATTTCGGGTCGGCTAAGCGGATGTGCTCATAAGGCGCTGCAATTTTGGCATCGATGTGATTGGCCGGACTTATACGGCGCAAATCTTTTATGCACACGGCATGTGCTGTGACCGTGTTGTTGTTGCCATGTTTTCCGCGCACTCGGAGGAAACAACCTTGCTCCCCGCCAGAATGGGTCATATGCAACCCTAACCCCTCCGCCACGCCGCGGTCGATCACTGTGCGGGGTGAGCACGCATCTATCAACGCGCGAATGTGGAAGAATCCCCCCCGGCTTCTAGTTTCACAACCGCAGTTGGCGCAAGGGTAGTCATGGGGCGCAGCGGTGGTCCCACTCTGGCGAGAGCTCCGTTGGCTCCGTCACGGAATCTTCGAATGGCTGGCAGCTGGCGCGGCTGGAGGGCCAGTCTGCCATCTCGGTGGGCGGGCTGTTGGCTCGTAATCGGGCTGGTGCGTAGCTGGCGCGGCTGAGTGGCCAGTCTACGCTCGTCGAATCCTTGTGCACGATGATGGTCGTTGCTGGTTCGTAGCTGGCGCGGCTGAGGGGCCAGTCTACGAGGTTCTGTTTCCCGGTTCGTGGGGTGGTTGCGGAGCTGGCTCGGCTGAGTGGCCAGTCTTCGCTTGCGGCTGTTGCGATGAGCGTGGCGAGATGGAAGTCGGTTGTCACGTTGGTTTGGTTGACGCCGCTCATGGGCTAACAGGGGTCGGAACCGCCGCGGGTCCGATATCCCTTGTGCCGGTCGGAACGGCCGTGGTTCCGATACCGGCTCGACGATTTCGCCATCTTCCGGTGACAGCGCTGACTCCGATGCTTCGATGGACAACACCTCTTCGTGGTTCTCTTCCGCTCTCCTTTCCCTCGACTGTTCGGCTCGCCACGCGGCTTCTTCCATCTCTGCTTCTGCGACTTGCTGCGCCCAACTCTTTTCGACGATCGGTTGGCACGACTGGTCGTCCGTTGGAAGGTGCAGCGTGGTGTGGTGGTTGCCACCACATCGTCGGCACCTGGCGTCGCTGGTACAATCCTTCGTCCGATGCACCATTGACAGGCAATTGCCACAGTATCCCGCCCGGATAACCTCCTGGAGCCGGTCTAAGGGTGCCATCCCGTGATACCGGTCACATGCCCGGAGGGGGTGGCTTTCACCGCAGAGGGGGCATGGTTTTGGGTACCGGGCGGCCATACGTGCGGCGCGGAGACGAAGGGATGCATGGCGAGTCATGCTGCAGAAGACCGAAGAAAAAGAAAGAAAAAATAGGTTTGAATTATGCATATGGTTGCCCATATACATACGTGGGAGGAGGGTGGCGAATAGCCGAAGTGAGGACATAAGGATGAACTTGAGATTACTTATTGTTTAATTGGAACAAGAGATCCTACTGTCTGGTCCTATATCAAACGTTATCCGAACGTTTTCCCGTCTCTTGTGGCAATTACGTCCGGCGACACGTTGCTGCCTTCCCTTGTGGCAATTAAGTCCGGCAACACGTTGCTGCCGACTGGTTGCCGCTTTAGATAACTAAACCTCGTCTGAGGCACCCTGTGTGTTCCATTTCCTTTTTTTTTTGTATTGTTTATTTCGATCACTTGTCCGCTAGCCGGCGCTAGTGACACTAGTGCTGCGCAGAAGCAAGCTTTTTTGCTAGTGCTGCGCATAAGAACGCGTTTTCGGTACTCGATGCTGGTAGAGAGTGGTTGAGTGGCGGTTTTATTTTTTGTTGTTTTGTGGGCAAAACAGTCCTGCCCCCCGAAAAAAAAAGAATATTAAATAATTTAAATAAAGAAAACGCAAAAGTGTGGGTTTTTTTTTTTTTTAATATTATATATTTATTTTTTTTTTTTGAAGGGGATTTAAAACAACTTTATTTTATTTTTTCGATATTGTTTCTTCCTCGGTGATTTTGGCCGACCGAGTGAGACAAGTGATTTTCTACCTTGTATCTACTGGTTCGGTATGCGGTACCGACGTTTGGTACATCGGGTTTTTCGGTACCCGATTGTGATGCCAGTATTACATCACTAGCGTACTATGCGAAATTAATGCATCACTAATTTGCATGATTTTGTATAACCATGCCAAATTTTTTAAGAGAATGAATTGCCAGTGAACGGTGGAAACAGACCAGAAAATTCATTCATTCTACCGTAGTAGAGAAAAATTACGTCATTTTATCATTCACTTCCGGAACACATGACAGCATTTCATTGAACGCAGGTAATATTTTCTTTTATTTTTCAACCATGTGCTAATATTTTTCTTCTTAATTTTAGATCATCCAGAATACATATATGCCCACCCCTAGTCCATCCACGTTGTACCTCCATCAATAGTGAGATGTTCAACGCGTTCATCAGTGCCACAACTACAGCGAGTGCACTCGCCTAGGTTCAATCGTAGTTTTCAAGCAGCGCCCTACTCAGGGTGCACCTCAGTTGCATAAACTCCAGTGCCACATGAATATGCAGACACGACGGCGTTATTTTCTGAGAATAGTTGTAGTCAAAATAGTGGTGGACTAAATAGCAAACATAATACACATACAACAGCCGCTAAAAGGCTGGATGAAGCAGCAGCGCTATTGTCCACGGATACTGCCGCTATGTTGGATAATTTGGATGAGGGTGAGATGTTTACTGCGGAGTTTTTTGCGAATGAAATTTCCCAGCCATGCACCAGCAAGCGCCAACACAGCAACAACATGCTCTTCAGCGGGCTCCTCGTCGGCTTATAGTAGTAGCGCTTGCACAACTTTTGGCAGTTCGGCATTAATAGCGGGCGGTGGGGGTGGCAATAACTTATTAGGTGGAAATACAATGTCACGCTCGGTGCCTTCGGCGCCACTGCCACATCAACAACAGCAAAAGCCATTTGCCTCATACTTTTATGGTGGACGACGACGTCTCGAGGAGGAAGCACACCTCTCACCATCACTCACAATGTCCGGTAATGCCGCCATGGGCGGTACATTCACCACAACTGTTTTCAAATATAACAATCATGGAGGTGGTGGTACAATAGGCGGCGGCAGTGCTGGTAACAACTCTTACGATATCTCCCGTTCTACGCCAACAACACCAACAGCGACACCTCGTTTTCGATACAGTCCAGCAGAATTTACACGCGATTTCCTCAGTAATGGCAATACGAATACTATCGATAGTCTAATCAGTGGCGGCGCAAATCCGAACAGTCTCACAGATGCTGGTGAGCCGAGTGAAGGTTTAGGCGACGTGATCACGGGTCTCACAGGCAACAATGATGCCTTAATCGATGATAGTTGTTGTCTCTCCGCGGATGCATTTGGTAGTCACACTCCAGTCACCGATGCTGAATCAATGATGGCTGAAGCGAATGAGCTATTGGGCAGTTTGGAGGATTTGCAGGAAGAGGAAGTAGAGTTGGCTAGCAAAGAAAGTAACAGCAACAACAACCATTGCAATAAACAAACAATTAAGTTAGAGCGTACAAATTCTGTTACAAGTCAGCGTTCGACTGTTGTCGATGAAGATGATGAAGGAGCTGCAAAAGAGCAGGAAGTGGATGTGCCAGTGAGTGTTGTTTTTAGTGGACGTAAAGTAGTTAGCATATGTTTCTAGTAGATGCGCACATACATATTTGCCAATAGGTTTAAAAGTAATTCAGCAAGCCATGCGAATAATTAGATCAGAGCTTCGAGTTTATTCATTATTGCAATTCAAATGTAAACGATTCTAACGTGTATGCCGGAATGTACGATGTATATCCGCAAGGGGCAAATTCTAACCAGCAATGTAACATGGTGTTATCCGGTCAGTGCCTTGCACCAATGGTGTGCACATACCACTGATAAATTTACAATCCAATCAAGAACAACGCAACCGAATATCATTTGGGTGTATGAAAGCCAAGCTCGCTAACTATCGCACGCCACTGTTCGAACCCGTACAGAGAGGCGAAACGGGTGATGATTTTGATGTGGTAAAAGGTGGTCCACGTGACTTTCATTACTTTTCTACCAATTTATTGTCATTGTTTAGCTCGATACGTCCACTTTTTCCTCATACTAATAACCTTGTCTTGCAGGTTAGGAATGGAAGACCCCCTGTACCGCTTACTCGTTGTCGCAAATTTAATCAAGTCATTAAATCTAAACAGCTTCAGAAACTTGCAAGTTAATGAGCCTGCTGAGGGTACGGTCTTAATGCTGGATACCATAGAAGCGGATTTACCCTATATCATGCCCATGCAGCCATGTAAGTAACTTTCAGGGTATATGGGGTGGTTATGTGCGGGGTTATCCTCTGCTTCGTAGAGCTGGAAAACTATTGATGGCACTATGTTGTTGTTGTTGTTGTTTTTTTTTTACGATAGTGATATATCGACCCTTTCAGGCCTTGTTGTTCTATGCAAGGAATAAATGCTAACTCAATCTTCCGTAACGTTCACCGCAACATAACCATATATGGCATGATATGTGATATATATATATATATCAGCTAATCCAACACCTTATTGAAATCATCTTCGAAAGAATCTCATAATATATGATAGTACCCTCAAAGCCCTAGGTAAATCTGAAAATCGATCTAGAGTCTCGATTTCTTTTCGCTTCGATATTGCGTAGGTTTGCGCTCTCTTTTCCTCCACGGATGTATGAAACTCGGTTTCTTGTGGTGGCCACCCTGAATTGTCTTCTTGTAACCAAGAAGGTCCCTGCCACCACAAAGAATTGTTGACCAAATCCGTTGCCGGTATTCCTCTGCTTCCTAAATCTGCCGGATTCGATTCCGAGTTGACATGATGCCAGTCCTTACTTCCGACCAAGTCGATGATCTCGGTTATCCTGTGTGCGACGAATGTTGACCAGGAACATGGTGGTTTCCGTATCCATGCTAAGACGATTGTGGAATCCGTCCACAAATGTTGTTTTACATGCCCTATTTTTATGTTCCGAAAAATAGATTCCAGTATCTCCGCCAAGAGTAAGCCGCAGAGTTCCAAGCGCGGCAGTGAAATTGTTTTCACCGGCGCTACTCTGGTCTTGGCTAGAAGAAGATTGACGAAGATCTGGTCATCCCTTTTTACGCGCAAGTAGACGGCTGCAGCGTATGCTTTTTCCGACGCGTCACAGAATCCATGGATTTCGATCTCATCTTCTGGTGAAAAATTTACCCATCGGGGTATCCTGATTTTGTCGATTTCATTGTAGTCCCTTTTAAAGTTCCCCCATCGTTCCAAAGTGTTGGACGAGACTGGCTCATCCCAACCAGTACCCTCCAACCAGATATTCTGCATGAGTATCTTGGCCACAATGACCATTGGTGCAAGCCATCCTAATGGGTCGAAGATCTTGGCGATGGCGGATAATATTGCTCGTTTCGTGAGCTGTTCACATTCGTCCAGTGACCCTGCCTTAAAATAAAAGAGGTCAGAATGAGCATTCCATCTAATGCCCAAAGCCTTAACGGTGCTGGTGTCTTCGAACGCCAGGAAGTCCTCGGTCAGCCGATCCGCCCTTGGGATGTCGTTGAGAATCTCCTCGGAGTTCGATGTCCATTTCCGAAGTGGGAATCCAGCGGAGTGTAAGACCTGTCGAATTTCATCTCTCGCATGAATGGCCGATGCGAGTGTATGTCCCCCCGCTAATACATCATCCACGTACATCCCCTCCCTTAGTATATTCGATGCTGTCGGGAATGATGTTTCTACGTCATCAGCTAGTTGCAAAAGAGTTCGTATTGCAAGATACGGTGCGCAATTAACCCCAAACGTGACCGTCTTCAGTTCATAAAGACCTATTGGTTCTTGTGGTGATGTGCGGTAAACTATTCGTTGAAATTTGGAATGATTTTCGTTCATCCAAATTTGTCTATACATCTTCTCGATGTCACTATTGAAGACATATCGATATAATCTCCAACGCAGTATAAGGACTGGAAGATAGGCTTGAAGCACTGGGCCTGGCAGGAGAATGTCGTTTAGACTTGTACCGTTTGCCGTTGGGCTTGAGGCATTAAAAACGACCCGCACCTTTGTGGTGGTAGACTCCGCCTTTACTACGGCGTGATGGGGCAAAAAATAGTTATCAGACGACTCAGCTGATACCATGGCAGTAATTTTTTGCATGTGCCCTAATGTCTCGTATTCAGATAGGACCCTGGTATACTCTTTTCCTAAATCTGGGTCCTTTGCTAACCGTGTCTCATTCCTAAAGAATTGCGAACACGCCCTCCTAAGAGACCCACCTATATTTAGCTTATCTGGGTACTCCTGTCTGAATGGTAGCGAGACTACATATCTCCCATCCTCGTTCCTATGCGTAGTTTCCTTATATAACTTTTCGCAGTATTTGTCATCTGCGTTTGGGCCTTTATGTCTAGGCAGATTTTCCAACTCCCAGAACGCTGTGAGTTGTTTGTC